>CAMOHE010050312.1:3679-21277 GCA_946598075.1 Artocarpus hirsutus
TTTTTTTGCCAAAAAAATAAAAAAAATAATACAAGGAAAAAAAGGTAAAAGAAGAAACTGAAAAATTAAATAAAAAGTTGGGTGTAAGACATAAAGAAATATCTTATCACTTATTAGTAACATATAGTTATGAACCATCAAATCAATATCAAAATTATATAAAAAAAAAAGTTTGGTAAATTAAGTTCGAAGTATGAAATGAAAAATCTGCAATTTAATTAGAGTACTCGTGTCCTACTAGTTGGGTATTTTGTCATATTCTATAATTTTTTGAAAGAAAAAAAAAAGGGATCATCGTTAATATATAGTAAGATATATAACATTATGTGGCTCTTCAATATATGTATACTTGAAAATGGTAAAATTTAAGCAACCTTATCGTGTGTACTTGGGCATATATATGCTTAATCGTTGAATTAATCTAATAGTGGAGTTAATTCGCACCCCTCTAAATTCTAAACATAGGATATAGATCAAATTATTAATGAAGGTTTGATATTAAATAGGGTATACGAACTATATGATATCGATAATAACAAACTGGAAGATCATGCTATAAACTAATTTAGCTAGCTGGTTGTTGTGAAGTATGATCACCTCCTAGCTAGTTAAAGATAAATCAGAAATTTGTGTGAATTTTTTGTTTTTCATCACAAGATACACTAACATTTATGATAAACAAGCTAGAATCTGACTTAATTTTTGAAAATCTGTATTAAGGAATTATAATTAATTAATGAATACTTTTGCTGTTGTAATAAACCTGTATTTGAAGTGTTAATTTTTTTCATTTCTGATGATAATTAGAGCAATCCATTTAAATATTTTCTTTACAATATATATATATATATATATATATATATATATAATAAAACCAATGACCATTAAATCAAACGATATGAGATAGATAAACAGATTAGTATTCAGAAAGTCTATTGTATAAATTTATCTATATTTATAAAAAGCAAGGGTTTTGATTATACTAGAAGTCCATCGGCTATGCCTAGTTCGAATCTCAAAATTCTAGAGCGAGACTAAAACTTCCAAAAAAGTAGAATCATTTGGATCAACAATCTCATATTTACATCTCTAGAGCTAGTGGCTAAACACTAATCTATAACCTCTCCCAACATACAAGAGAGAGAGAGAGAGAGACAGAGAGAGAGAGAGAGAGACTAGATTAAACCACACATATATTTAACTCTCCAGCTCCATCGGTTTTAATTTTTTTCAAAAGAGAAGGAAATAATCACTAGCTATTTTCTAAGTGAGCATGGCCGTCAAAGATTCTTCCAGAAATAGCAGCAGCTAGTGCTGCTGCGAAATTGGGATCCCTTGTCAAGGAAGAAGCCATTTGTTGAACCAAAATCTGTTGCAAAGCTGGCACTTCAACTCCCTGGACCGGCATTATTTGAGGGTTGACAGGTGAACCAGCCGGTTGGACCAAATCGAATGTTACCGTAGAACCGGAGGATCTCACCGTGGGGAGAACTGAACCGGCCAGTTGGATCGGACTGATTGATAACTCTGTTGGTTTAGAAGGGTTCGTGTGTCTATGCTCTCCCTCATAAGTAACCACCAAGAGAGTTGGATCTTCAGCGCTTCTTTGCACCTAAGAAATATATGAATGTCATCATTAAATAACATTTTTTAAATTAAAGAGAGAAGACGATTGGTATCAGGGCAAAAAAGAATTACTTAATATCCCAAGAGACGAAAAATACAAGAGTGTAAACGAATAACAAAACGAGTCAATGCTAAATAATAAACAAAACACATCATTAAAAAACAACAATAGAAATCCAAAGTTAGAAGTTGATCTCAATGGAACTCTCCATTAACATATATTATAGATATACACAAAATTAAAAAAAACAAAAAAAGGGGAGAGAGAGAGAGAAAAGAAGAAGAAGAAGAAGAAAAGTTTAACTTGGCTTTTTACCTTCTTTTTGACCGGGCAGGATGGAGCAAAGCAGCACTTGAAATAAGCTCTAGGAGATGAGTTATCTTTGGTGACCTTTTGACCATATTTTCTCCATTGATATCCATCCTTTACAGCCTACATTACCAACCAACCAACCAAAAAAAAATTTAGGTCATGACCAGGCTTGATGAGAATAGTTCAAAAATATGACACAGCATGCTTCCACGTATATTATTTTTGTTAGAAAATAGCCAGCTTACTAGGGTTTTGTCGGACGAATCGGTGCGCACGTAAACGGTTGAAACCTTTGACATGATTCCCTTTGCCAATTTAAAAGACTGGTCCAATTCATCGCTGGAGCCACCCTCTAAGCTTCCATATTTGGTCATGTCTTCGCCGTCTGCCTTTCGCTTTCTCGACGACGACGTTGGCGAGAGTAGGATTTCGTTTTGGGAGTTCTTGTTCATCATCAGCTCCCTTAACTTCCTTTGCAAAGCATTGTAATTCTCACACATAGTAGCTAGCTTTTCAGTGAGCTTCTTGTTCTCAGAGCTTATCCTGTTTAGCTCTTCGGCCAATCTTACACTATCCTGCTTGATTTTGATGAAAATACAAGATATTCAGTGTGATAATTATTGAACTAATTAATAGATCATATGAATACCAAAAGCAATTTTGTGCGTTTTATTACGGCAGTTTTAAACTATATTTTGGAATGTATTTGCGCTAATTAATTATGTGTAGTAGAAACAATTACTAAAAAAGTGTGGGGTTTTTCGGGAGCGTATTTTTTACAATAATATTTAGAACTAGCTAATTGATCGAATATAAACAATTACTTGAGAAATAAATATTCACTTGAAATGTAGAATTTGTAGAGTTACACTTGAAATGCATGGATTTTGTGAGTATATATGTTTTGACCTTTGTATCATGAGAGAAATACTCATCAGAGAGAGAGCAAGTGAAGTACTACGTGGAGATCATAAGAAGAAGGAAACAAGTCTATTTATAAGATCTTGGATTCAAACAAACATCGTAACAAAGAATAGTTATCAAAAAAATAGTCTAAATTTGAGTCTAACATTAATTGAAGTGTACAAAGTCGTACTCTTGTAAATACTCACCTCTTCTTTCACAAATAATTTATCCTTGAAATTAACGGAATCTCCTCCAAACTCTTTCTTCTGTAATCAAAAAGTAAATGAAAATTCATTACAAAGTTCCAAAAACCAGCTCCAAACCCGAATAATGATCAGTGTCATAAATATATACACACACCCAACTAAACAGAGAACACACAAATTAGATCAGTTTTACTTACAGGTTCTTCGCCCACATGGTGAAATGGATTGAGGTTGAGATCGAGAAAAGTGCTAATCCTTTTTGACTCCATTGTTGAAGCCAAGAAAAAAAAAAAGAAGAAAAGAAAAACTACAATATATTGTATTTCCAAAGGGAGTTTAAAATGTTTTTCCTCCTTCTAGTATTATTACTGAAAGGAAAACCCAGAAAGGAGTATGGTATTTATAGGAAGAATCACAGGAAGCGATCATATAAGATATAGAGAAAGATAAAAGCGTTAAGGAAAGCTTCAGGAAATAGAGGTCGAAAAGTCGTTCAAACACATCCCACATCATCTTGAAATCGTCACTCATTAATTCTTCTTACCCTACATATTATAATATTTATTATTTGTTATTATTATTTTAAAGTATGTCGGTGTAACGGAAGCGTGCACTTCTTCTTGGAGATCATATAAAAAAATTATTATCATAATAATTATATAGAGCATACGTGGATCCCGCTGTATTGGAAGCTAATTTCACAAGTATATAAATAGGTGGCGTTTGGGAAGCCCCTTCTAACTCGTTTCTCATTTAAATAGGAGAAACTTTTATGTATTATAATATAAAATAAAATATTACAGTCTCATGTGTTATAATATAAAATTTTATTTTCTTTGTTATCTTCTTCTACTTTTTTTTTTCTTTTTTTAATGACTTCTAAAATACAGGATATTTAATAAATGAAGTTCAAACTATTAATTTAAATTTAAACACGTTATATGTAAAAACTTTATGTTGTAACATATTTTTACTTTATATTATAATATATGAGAGCTTTATATTATTTATATATGACTGAAATTTATGAGTTTGAACTTGATTAGAATTTTTGAGATTTGAGTATTAGGTTAATAGATCAATTAAGATTTGCACGCCAAACTCTTTTCATGTATTTCTAGTAATCCATTTAACACCTTCCTCTGAACGAAATTCTTTGTCAAATATTGACCGATTGAAAACTTAGTAACGCCATGGTACCACACGACACGCACACGCTTTTGAAAAAAAAGCTTGTGGCTTCAAAATTTCAACCACCCTTAGACTTTTTATCACGTTTGTACCTTAACAAGCCATCCGCTTGAGCCGCCCTCTTATTCTTTATTGGACAAAGATACCCCACTCACCACTTTTCGAGTGTAATATGTTCAAACTTGGTTAGTGTTCACAAATATTTTCAAGGGTATGTATATTTTTTTCTATGAGAACACCTCCACTAGAACTATACATTTCAAAATCATTACATTTGGTTAAAATTATATATAAATATATATATTATAGATTTGGTGGTAAAAAAATAGATACATATCTATTGGTGAATATCTCTGTTTTAGTTTCAAAAAAAATTATCTTTTTGAAAGTAAAATTGATTTTTTCATCCTAATTAAATAATGATATTGTTTACTTTAGGTCATATTATGAGGATGACTTTTGAATCCAAGAGATAAGTGAAATTCCACATTATTATAAGATTTTTCACGGGACTACGTGCGGTTGAAGATGACCAGAAAGGGAAAGAACAAAGAAAATGAAAAGGAAAATGGGAGGAAAGCTCTTTCGTGCATGGTTAACAAAATGAAGAAAACTTGTGGGACGAGTGAGGTTACATCAGACATCACCCTAACTTGTTCTAGCTAGCAATAGACAACTAGAAGCTGTAGGATTATGTTATGAAAAGTCTTTAAAAATTCTTCTGTTTAAATGCACTGAAACATCGTGACTAATACATTGAAACTGACACGCGAACGGATGAATTGTAAATCTTAAAAATGGTATGCAATCCCATGTGTAACCCGCGTATGGTTTTCCTGGTATGACTTTCATCTACGTATAGAGGGCATATTTTTAGTCATCCTTGATTTATTTTATGTAGAATTAGACGGGATGAAATGCACTATCTTAGGTTTTCATTTTCAACTGTCAGATCTATATTGAAAAACTATTTGTTTTTTATATTTATGTATATATTTTAATTTGATATGATTTTGTATATATTTTTATATATATATTTTACTTCATTGTGATTTTGACTATGATCAAATTTCTGCATAAATGGTACTGTAAGGCCCTATCATAAAAAAACCTTTCTTTTATTTCATCGTCTAAAAACAGTCTATTTTTCGTTGAGGACAAAAATGAAACAATAAATTTTTTTATTGAATTCCTTAATAGAGTGTGAAAATATTACTCTATACTAGTAGGTTTCTATTTTAAACCGTCAAACTTATATCATATTCTATCGGTTTATATACTTTTTTGATTTGGTGTGATTTTGATTAAATTTAACCGTTCAAAAACATGCATTGCCAACAAGTATAGAAAGACCATTCATAAAATGCAAAACATTATATATGATTTTGGACCTTCATGAAATTTTGTCAAATAATTTTCCATTTAATATATATATATATGTACATATATATATATATATTGCTGTCGAAGTTACAAAGTTCAGAAATTGATTATCACATTTTAGGAGTCATCAAAACTGTAATTCTATTCCCCCCCCAAAAAAAAAAAAATAATTCTATCCTTCAAAAAATTTTGAGTAGTTTTTTTGTAAGGTGTCATAATCGAAGGATAGTGTTCTATAAAAAAAATAATGGTACGGGTAGTATATTTCAGATTCATTGTTCATAATTTAAAGTAATAAAAAAAAAATAATCCGGTTGGGTCGCCTTGACTCTGCCCAAGACCAAGACTGTCTGACCTCAAGTTGATTGCAATCCATTAACAGAAATTTCTACACGTAGGATTATCAACAGCTGTACCTTATGTCATTTTCTAATTGTCACGTTGCCATTTAGTTGGATTTAAAAAATTGAAACATTGTCAATCCAGTGAATTTCCTCGAAACTACACGCCCATACTTTTGGCGCAGAAATTTTGGACTGCTAGAAATCTAGAACCTAAGTCTAGATTTATTGTTTTTTTTTTTAATATATTTTGGCCGTCCTCTATATATTATATCTCTCATTTCTTATTTTATAACAAAAATTATAAACAACTTTTTTTTTTTGGATTTCTAACAATAAATAACCGCTAACGTGAATTTAATTAAAAAATAATGTTGTGAATAATACTGCTAAGTTTCCAACTCTCTAGAGAGTGAGAACACAAATATGATCATAACAACAAACTAATTAATGTTGGTAAAACAACATATACACCAGAAAAGAAATTTATAATTTCACACGTCTTTTTCATCCTACGAAATTATAACCAAGATACTTATAAAATTGTAGGCCTCAATTTAGTATATTATGTATTTTTAGACTAGATTCTACTATTTTATTAATAGCTGGATTATAATTTCATGTGATTAAGTAGGATTGCTCTGTAATTTTCTTTTGAAGACAGACATATTTAATTATAAATGCATAAGAGACCTTCAAAAAAATAAGAATACAGATGAATCCCAATGGTAAATCTTTGAATTTAATTTTCTAGGAACATTGTTGGTTGCAGTTGTCTTTCGCCATCAAAATAATTTCTCTTCCAAGTTGTCTATTATCGATTCCAGATGTATATATGATCTTTTATATGTAATTATAAAGGGGGGAAAAAGGAAACCTTATACAACTAATTAAACAGTAAAACTGGCTTCAAAAAAACAAAACAATATTAAAAAGGACTAAGCTTGTGGGCCCGTGTTAGAGGATTCACGTGGTTCCCAAATTTGGGCTGCTTTAAAGTTTAATTACCGAAAATAAAAGAAAAGAAAAAGAAAAAGTTAAGGCCTTAAAGTTCTGAGAGTATTTACCGAAATCAAGATCTAATATCTTATTTTTCTGTCTATTTGTTTATCTTTCTAGTTAAATTTTAACATATAAATGAATTCTTAATTGCTTTTAATATTTAGGTTATATTTATGTGTTTATGTTGTTGAGTTTAAATAATGTTTCAAAATCTAATTGGGGACAGCTAAAAGGACAGGAAAATAGAACAGTAAATTTAAACTCTTGACACATTGGCTTATTGTATATAAAAATAATATTTTATACACTTGAAAATTTTAATATATATATATATAATATACATATAAACAAACTACTGACTTAATTAATAAGGTGTTTAGAAAGTGTGGTTAGAACTAATTTTGGTTAAAAATATATAGCATGTGAGATCTTTATATTACTTTTTGCTTTTTAATATAGTTGCTAAGAGCTTTACATTGTTTGTTTTTTAATCAATTAGTTCTAACTAACAACTAAATTGTTTGTTTTTTAATCAATTAGTTCTAACTAACAACTAAATACCCTATAAATCAAATCAAAGCCTTGGGGTACAATGTGAAATAGCTAGGTAGCCCATCGATTCGGTGATTGTGAATAGTAAGAATGTGAAAATAGCAACTAACATGACACTAATATGAGTACAAAGAAATTGAAGGTGGGAGAAAGAATTTTCACATGGTTAAATTTTTCTAAAAACATATGTTTTCAATGTCGAAGATATTGAGGAAATGTTAAAATACTAAGGTATATACACGAAAAGAATGACAAACTCTCTTTTTTTTAGAAGACGTACGTTGACAAGTTAGTTATAGGGTACCTTCTTTTGATGATAATAATAATAATAATAACAACAATAATAATTCCAGTCCTTTGTGGAAGTGATTGCCCTTGCACGCGTATGATTTATATAATTTTCGTTCACATCGATATTCACACTCATTCGTAATGTTTTTCAGTGCTATTATTGTTTCGTGAAAAAGATTGTCGTTAAAGAACATATGATTTGTATGATAATGGTCTTGTCATTCACACACATAGTGTCGTTATTATTGTTGATGTTGTTGGAGCAAAGTTTTGTCCAATACTTAACCAACGTCTGTAAACTAATAAGTAGAATTAAACAATAATTTAACAAAAAGAAATTAGATGGACACTTAAAATTAAACAAAATAATCTCAAAAAAGGAAAAAAAAATAGTAAGAATAATATTATGGAATTTCAAGGTTATTGTATTAGAAATAAAGTGTGTTGTTATTTCTCTCAAAATTTGTTGATACATTTGAGACTAAGGGAATTTAATTCTCCCAAAAATATTAGTTATTTCTCTCTTTAGCATAATAATTCGATTCATATTACAGCATTGCTATCCCTAGAGTTATCGCACATTAACTCTTAACATTTAATCGTCTTAGACTTTGAGATTCGTTGTGACGCTTGATTTCCTATTTTCATGTGGGCTTGGATATAAGGGTGTTCACGGATTGGATTACATGAATTAAGGAATCTTTAATCCAATCCGTATATATCAGATTGAGAAAGTCTCAATCCGAAATTAATTTGTAAATACTCTAATCCAATCCAAAAACTATGGATATTTTATGGATTAGTTGATTATGCAGATTCACGGATTGAGCCTTTAAATTTATTAAAAAACAAGAAGTAAAGTTAATATAGTATAACGGAACATAATTTGATAAAATCTAATATATTACAACCCATGAAATACAAGTCTTTAATAATAAACTAAATTGTAGCATTACAAAACATTTCAACTAACAAATTTAGATAAACTTTAGACATGACTAATTAATGTTGGTCATTGTAATTGGGCTAAGCTTCTTCTTTTAAGCATATACAATTTGGACATAATACCATAGAAGTATAGGTTTATATACTAATAAAATTTTGTGTATATATATGAGTGTATATATAATTTATATAATATATATTTTTGGATTCATGAATTATATAAATTAAAAAATACATAATCCATAATCCATATTGTATACATTTGATTTGATTGGAACAATCTCAATTCAAAACTAATTCTTATTTTTTTTAAATTGAATCTAATCTATATTGGATTAAAAGGATTGACGAATTCTATGAAAATCTTTAAGGTCAGAAGCTTGGGTGGTCAAAAGCTTTTATGCACGATCTTGTCAGTGTTTAGATGCTCAACAAGCCATGTGGCTGATCAAATGCCACGTATCATTTATACATATTTTTGTTATTGCAAAAAATTTCATCCAACACATGTTGTTCATTAATGTTGTTGTCTTGTTGTATTCACACTCGCCCGGGTTTCCTCACTTGGGGACCGGTATCGGTGTAATAATTTGCTGTAGACCACCCCCCTAATGGAAATCGGGGTGGACGATCCTTTTTAAAATTATTTTATAAATTATTGATTGATTAGGATAATAAGTTAATGATTAATTAATTGTTTTTTTTCTAGTGTATCAAATTTTAATCACATTCATTACTCATTCTTAAATTTTTTAAAACTAAGGACACTTAGTAAAAAATGCTTTAAAATGTCATTTTTGCATATCCCAATAATTTATTGTGATTATGATTAATTACAACTTTTGTTGAGCAATATATTGATGGTATCGTGACACATTTGCATCTCAACTCAACATGACCCTTTTTTTAGGATACAAGACAACATGGTTCATTGATATAAAGTAATAAATTATTTATTTTTTTGAAGGAACTATAAATTACAATATTAAACATATAGAAAGTCAATCAAGTGTATTTTTCTTATAATCACTACAAAAAACTAGACATTTACTTCCAATATTTTTGTATGATCAAGTTACAATTTTAATTAATCATAAAATTTTGTTAAAAATTATTGTGACTAAAAGTCCAGTTTTATATAGTAAATGTATGAGTCTTACTATAAAGATTATTTTCCTTATATGATAGTAAAAAGGCCGGTAGAGGTAGTGTCATGGACACTATACATCGTGTAATTGTCAGGCATGAATTTGTTTTGTTCGTCAAATATTACAAATTTCTACGATTTTGTTGTGAAATTTTCATCTATGGCATGTGTAAACAGAATCAAATTATTCTGAACCATATTGGTATAAAAACGTTTTCATATACAATAAGACCAAGTCATCATATCATCGTGTATATATGTACAAAATTCTATGTTAGTCTTGTCTTTGGTCAGATTAATTCTTTCTCAACCAAATTTCGCAACGTGTCTCATGTTTTTGGCTTCTATAAACTGTAGTTTACCCAAAAAGTCGTGAATATATGTCTATATGATCATCAACTTCCACTGATTTACATTAAACGTGTGGAATCTGTTTGATTGCACGTTCAATATACATACATATATATATATATATATATATATATATATAAAATATAGTATGACGTTTCAGCATGATGTCTTATTGTTGCGTCATATACTTTCTTTCATATTAAGGCAAAAAAAAAAAAAAAGTAGCATTCCCTCCTTATAACGTTTTCATTAAAAAAAAAAAAAAACAATTCTTTATTTCATGAAGTTGGGAATACGTTAAACCCTTTTAAAATAATTATCTTTTTGTTTAGATAATATAATTAAGCTTGCCATCATGACTTTACCACTTAAAGGTGCAATTTAATGATTACTTATGCCTGTTCAACAATGCCTAGAGAGTATATATTGATCTAGTTATCTTACCATTTGTGAATGCTTTTTTTCCTCCTTAATGTGTACATGTGATTCTTTTTCTCCCACGAATATATTAAAAACTGCCCAGTCCACACCGAAAAACATCATATGGTCTTAAAATTATCCGTGTATATTAACATTTCACAAGTGGCATTACCTGTCAAATTCTAGAACAATAAGCATCATAAGCGCTCAAAAGCCTCACTTTAATAGTAAGATTCACATGTGGAGAACTTGTTTGATTTGTTCGGGTAAGTACAGATTTTTGAGAAACCATTTTACAAATATTTAACATTAAATTTATATTTGTATGTCTTGACTCCGTAAAATCCCCAAACAACCAATTGTTGACAGTGGAATTTCGTTGACAAAACTCTCAGATGATTTGTCTCACCACGATTCAAAGATCTCTCGATTTTAATGTATATTAGATGCAAAAAAAATAAAACAAAAACACAAATAAATATAATGGTTTGCTCTTGATAGAGAGCTACATCTACTTTGAGAAGAGGAAAATTCCCTATTTCAGAGAGATTACACACACCAAAATGCTTACGATCTGTAACACCCCGAAGTTAATTAAGTGTTATTAGAATATAAAATGGTAAATTAGTGTGCCATAATGAATATTTTAAACTTAATTTGATCATTTTGTGAAAAATTAAGAAACTTTGTGTTATTTACTTTTTATATAATTTTAAATTATAATAAGTTGTTTTAATTGTTAATTGAAATTTTAACAAAGCAATTTGAGTTGAAAACAGTGTACTATTGCACACGGTTCTGTGCAACTAATTTTCTCTCTCCCTCTATTTATATCTCACTCTCCTTCTCTCTTTCTCTCATTTCTCTTTCCTCTCTCACGTTCGTCTCTCTCTCTCGGTTCTATCTTTTTCTCTCATTCTTTCTCAAAATTTTTGAAACAAAATTCGATTTCAAGCTTCGGGATTGTGGATTGAAGGCTCGGGAACGCGATTGAGCAACCACAAACTCGATTCAAGCTTCGATCCAAGGTTAGTTTTTAAAATGTCTAAACTTTCTCAATTTCTCAAATTTTCTTGTATTTTGAAATCTAAGAATTTCTAAGCTTAGAAATCCTTTAATCTAGGTTAGATGAACTTAGAATGACTAGAATACAAACTTGGTTTCATCAAAAAGGGATCGAAATCAAAATTTTTTATTTTTCTCTATTTTTCTCTATTTTTGGATTTATTTGAAAATTTTGTTTAAAACTTGTTTTAATGCATTAAATAGTAAGTTACTATGTTTTTCTATTGTTCATGATCATTATACATGCCTGAGAATTGAGAAAACAGGTTAGATTTGAAGATTTGGGCTCGGGGAAGTCGAGACCAGTGTGTAAAAATTTCTAAAATTTTTCAGATTGGCAGGCCGAAGTTTGAGTTCGACGGGCTGGATTCAAGCGTTCGGCAAGCCGGATTCATCCGATCGGCAAGCCGAACTTGGAAATGTTCGGCCGACTGGGCTTGGATTTTCGGCAGGCCAAACTGTGCAATTCGGCCGGCTGAACCAGGGCAACCGGCAGGCCGACCGGGCATAGTGTAATTTTTGTGATTTTCACCCGTTTTCACTGTTTTGAACTCCGATTGAATTTCTAACTTTATAAAACGATTTTATAAACCTAAATGGCACACTAGGACATCATGAGATGATTTAATAACCTAGGATATCTCAGGTTAGATACTAATCGACCTAGTTTTTATTTAAGGTTGTGCGTGGATCCGCGGAGCTAACGTATAGCGGACCGAGATTACGGTGTGGGACACCGGCATGAATAATGAGGTAGGACTTCTACCCCTTCTTTGGTAGCCAATTTTTAAATGTTTTGGCCTCAAAGTGATTTTTAATAAAATATTTTTCAATGATTGGTTGAAAAAGGATTTCTTGTTAACTGTTTTCTTAAACAATAGATTGAGATGTTTTCACAATAAATATCATAATAAATGTTAATGATTATATTTGGTAAATAGAGATTTTAATTATAAAAAAAGATATACGGGCATAATACCATATCAGAGATTGGGTCGTGTAGTGAATGACCTTGGGGGCAGGTCTTGAAACCCAGCTGGGCCACTTCGGTGGTGAATATCATGGTTTGCCTAGAATAATAAAAAGGTACTCTTGATGAACTGTTTTTAATACACTTTTGATAAACGAAAGTACTTATTTAATTTTATTCTATTTATTAAGAAATGTTCTATTAAACTATTTATCTGTTTATTTTTAAAATATAGTCCTACTGAGCCTTTCGCTCACATTTTACTTGTTTTAAAATCTTACCCTTAGGTCAATATCAGCTTAGGATCGGAGAAGAGTCTGCTGACCAGACTTGCGATCAGTAGAGGATTTGGGTAGGTTGTATTACAAAAATTCAAGGCATGTAAGATCTTAACTTTTCTTTTCACTTTTGGACTGTGGTTATATTGTAATATTGTCAGTACTACATGTGTGTATACAAGATGTGGGTGAGTGGACCCATTCTCACTTCATCCTTTTAGTTTCGTTATCTACGTTTCGTTTTATTAACTTATTTGTTTATTTAAATATTATGATTGCTCATCACAAAAGATTTTAAAATTTCATATTTTATTTATAAATTTAATTCTAAAACCCAACTTTTAACTAAATCTCTATTTAATTAAC
Organism: Artocarpus hirsutus; assembly: GCA_946598075.1. Lineage (NCBI taxonomy): Eukaryota > Viridiplantae > Streptophyta > Magnoliopsida > Rosales > Moraceae > Artocarpus > Artocarpus hirsutus. The sequence goes on from CAMOHE010050312.1 coordinate 17,033, forward strand.
TTAATTAATTTACCACGTCACCTCCCGTACCCGGGGCGTGACACGATCAGACTTAAGGCTTTTTTACAGGTCTAGTTTACACCTACTTATAGCACTTTTTCAAATAAATCAAATAATCAAATAAATCAATTTATAAAATCCGGGGATATTTCCTTTTCATTAAAACTCAAGATTATTTCTGCTTTTCTTGCGGTTGACGTTTTCCTCTAATCAGGTAGTTGACTTAACGTCCCTGATTCGGAGGAAATGCGGTAACTTTCTAATTTAGATTTGCCCATGATCATTTATTGAACCTGGTATTTTGCTATCTTAACTCAGTACTAATCGGTTTTACCTCGACTTTCTAGAGAGCTTTCATAAGTTTGCTCGCTATATGATCTCGAACTCTAGACTTGTGCATTTTTAATGGGCTTTAGCGATATCGTACCTGAACTAACAGGCCGTCGAAATTACCACATCACCAATATTAATACCGTGCATATGAGCATTATTTAGATTGTGAAAGGTGAAAAATTTAGAACGATTCATGCTTAATATAAGTGCTACATCAATTACAATTATAATGTTGGGATTTCATTGTAGAGTACAAAAGTACACCAAATTCTTAAAGTGCAAAACAACAATAAGCGATTAGGGATTCTAGGTGGCCGAATTGGCATGTTTTTACTTCTATCATGAGACAATTACAAACAAATAAATATTTTGATATAACTCTGAGCTAGTAGTTAATTTTCACTTAGCAAAATCTCAGAAGTTATTAAACAGGATAATCTTTTACAAAACATTTCCGTGATTTCTGTAATCTGAATCGCCAGCTTGTCACTCTCCATTGGTTTGGCTACTGCCTTGTATGACTAAACTTGAACAAAGAATCGAGCTCTACACCGTCTTGACAAGTGGCAACCACCGAGTGGTACGTAGTATATGCATGAGAAATACAGTCAATAATCACATGTTTGGAGCTAATTACAGGTCATTTTTCATGGTGTGAACCCAATATTAAGTCGTCGTTAGTCAAGTGCTACAGACAAGCATCACAACTAAAATTCAACTCAACCCTCCCCCACAATCCAAAACATCGCGTCACTCTCAAAAATAGATGATGCGAAATTCTTTTGCTTCGTGACTAGTCAAAGGAGCCATGTTTCGTTTAAAGAGTGGCGAAGAATCAAATGGAGTACAAGCATAGCTAAGTGGTGGTACTGTATACGTTCACATCATATATATAAAAAATTGAAAATTAAAATAAGTTTTGTGGAAGACTTGACTTGCTCTCTATCTATGAAGTCAAGCAAAAATGTTTCCCACGACCTATATATCTTTTGCAAAGTAGATCCTTTTTTAATGAGTATTCTCACTAAAGACGCACGTTTCTAAATTATTAGTTTTAGTTAAAATTTTCTTTTTATGCAACTTTAAGGGTTAAAAAACATGTACTTACTAGACAAATTTGCTCACAGAATTCAGGTCATCTTACCAATCATATACACACACACACAAACACACACACACACACACACACACACACATATATATATAATTTGTTTGGTACATACAAGATTGACATCACACACCTTACGTGAGCTTGGTAATGTATGCTCTAGTGTTAGTGCCACCAAATATTGGATCGTATATCACGGTGTGTTTTTGCTTTTGTTTGCTTTTCTTTTCTTTTCTGTTGCAGGTGATTGGATTCTTTTGACATTGTTCCATTTGTTTAGTTATTCTTATTAACTTTCGTACGAGATGTTCCCTTTGGAGATCTCCAAAAGCCCAATCAAGAGACTAATTAGTTGTCTAAGATCAAGGTACTTTGTTTTAAGAAATACGACGGACGAAGACCAAGAAATTTCTTGCCCTTGTGGAAGTCTTTGGAGATTCTGGTTGATCCTTGTCATCATCGCGCGCGCACACATATAAATATATTTGTTGTGTGGAAATTAAATGTGTTTTGATCTTAGTCTAATTGTTTATTATATATACTAAACAAATCGTTACGATTTAATGATGTACACCAGCCAGAAAAATAGGAAAAAATGTGCGTCAATCATGTACTAAAATTGCAAAATCATCTCTATTTGGATCATTTTTTTTTGTATCTCTGAATCCACTTTTTTATTTATTTTATTTTTATAACGATCTTAGCTTATAACAAAAATACCTTTTACTTTTTTACTTTAATTTGAACTTATTAAGAAGAATCGGATTATCACTCTTTTTATATTTTTTCTTTCCATACTACAAAGCCCTATCCTTGTAATTAGGTCAAAAAAAAAAAAAAAACCTTTCCTTTGGTCTAATACAACAACAAGGTATGATTCACGAATATTGATTATTTTATTTACTTACTGTTCTCTTTCTTCTTTTTTTTTTTTCCTTGAATACTAATACTATCTAGTATTTTAACCCTATAACACTTTTTTGATTTAAAAATTATATTACACTAAACAATAAAAGGTGTGTATGGCATTTGCTTTTTAAAAGCAGCTGGTCTTTGGACGCTGCTTCATTTTGGAAAATATCTAGAATGACCTTCTAAATGAGTCTTGACTCTACCGAAGAAGTTGTAATTGTAAAGTAAAAAAAAAGAAAAAAAAAGACTCAAAGACCATTGGCTCATGGGTCTGAAAATTCATGAGCCACAATTTGAATCAAACAAGGCCGAAGAAGTTTAGCAAACCAAAAGGTTGTACAAATCATATGGTTAATGAGATGTGCGTTAGTTCAGTTTTTTTCTCCTACTCTCTAATACAGATTCATGTTTTATTCCTTGTTCAGATTTAACTGCATTTGGATTGCCATAAACCACACTCTATAGATTTATAGTTCCACAATCCGAACCTGCAATCTAAATAGACTAGAGTTTCGATAAGGTTTTTACAAATTTTACTTTTAACTTTTTTATTGCTCAAAAGTAAATTTAGTTATTTGTTCGATTAATCTCTTTCACATATATGATTCTAAACATTAATCAAAATGTTGTAATTTTTTTTTTTCTATTGACTAAATGTACAAGTAAATGTTATGCTAGATAGGCCTTTAATAAGCTTCAGTTTGGGTCAGAATTAAGAATAGTTCTACAAGGTTGGTGCGTTAATTTTGGCGTGCTTCGGTATTTTGCTCCCAATGATCTACGTAGCTTGAATCAGATCTTTTAATCTATTAGATGATAATTTCACCACTGCCCGTGATCATCGAGAATTCCTTTGGCCAAAGGATCTAAATTTCAAGGCCGAATCCACTTTAGAGAGCGTTTGGTAACGTCATTTATGTTTCAATTATTTCAATATAAAGCTCTTACATATCAGTGTAAAATAAAAATATGTTATAATATAAAACTCTCACGTATTAAAATTAGTTCTAACTTTTGTTCCAACTGCATTCTAAAATAGATCGATCATTGCAGTTCAGCCCTGTCTTTTGGTCAGGATTTGGCGGGGTCATGACATTAGAGCAGGCCCAGTTATGGACTAAGTGTGAAATACGCACCCACTGCTTTAAATGGAGTTTGGGCTTCCTGTATTGTCCTATGAGGTCCATTGAAAGCCTAATTGCAAGTGTTTGATATCTTCTACTTTTAAGAACAACAATCTAAAAATCAGGCTCAGATTGATATATTTATGCCCACTCGCTTGTAATTAAATAGTAAATTAACTTTTATCACTTACAAAAAAAAAAAAAAAACTTTTATATTATATGTCACTCATAAGAATCAATATAAGAATAAAATTATTAAGAAAACAAGTGGTTTATAGTATTTTTCATGTAGCATATTTCAATCCACGGTCAAAATTGTAAAACTCCCATACAGATTTGATAATTTGTTAGGATAAAAATTTCTCAAATTTCATCATCCTCTTTATTACCCAATACTTTCCTTGCACTTCCACATATAAATTGGATAATTTATCAGAAAATTTTTCTAGTTTCGATCTCATGATTTGTTAGTTGTGATTTAAAATTACTTTTATATCGTCAAGTAGTTTTAAACTTGCCAACTAACATTAAATTTACATCTACGTTTTTTTATCACAATGAAACTTTATTTCAGCTACCCTCCACAGCTTTCCTGTCTATATTGCACACTGTTAGGGGTTGGCAAATTTCACAAACAACACAACTATGAATAACTTGCTTAATTGTACTTAAGAATTGCTGAAAAAGAAAACCTCAAACTAATTTCTTGATTATTCTTAAGTCATCAAAAGAGTCCTATGGTCTCTGAAACCCTCCTATTCATAAGCT
>CAMOHE010050314.1:1731-64630 GCA_946598075.1 Artocarpus hirsutus
TCTCAGCTCAATGTATGTCTAAACACTAGTTTGAACCATGTTTATTAAGAACAAAATACACCTTTAATATAAAGTAGGTCTCACATGCCCCACTTCGTATTAAAAAAAGGGCCAATAAAGTATATTTGATAGGAAAGAGAAAAAGCATGATGAGACTACGAAGGATAGGAATGATTATAATAATCTTTTAGGGAGGTAAATTAAAAGGATGGATAGTATTTATGAGTCTTCTTGTTATATTTTCTGTGTTGATAAGAGGTGAAATAGTTTTTTTCTTTTTTTCGGCTCTTCTCAATGAATCTCTTGTCACCCTCCTCTTCTGGCTCCAACATAGTGATAAATTGGCACTTTTACTTTCTATCTCTCTGTCCAACCAAACACGCCTTTAGTTTAAAGATACATGCTTAAACATGAGAAAGGTATAGTGCATGAAATTGGCAATTAAAAAGAGCAGAGACGATAAGCCATCGAGTAATACATTTAAAAAAGTGGGCTGATTCCTAAACATGTGATGTAAAACTCAAAGATATATAGTGATTTCAGTATTGGAAAAGATGAGGAAGTGTGATATTCAAAGACATATAGTGACGTCAGTGTTGAAAAAGATGAGGAGAAATTGAGAGAAAAAGAGTTTTTTTTTTTTTTTTAAAAGAAAATTGTGTTTGTACATCTAGCACATCTCTAGAAATTTATAAAAAGCTATGTTAGCCAAAGTAAAAAACACCTTTCTTATTAATGTGACATGTCCAAATATCACAACAGGCGTAATGATCGTAACGAACTAATAAGTTAATAGTTCATTTTGAAACATGGTTGGAATAATATTTTGTGGTTTTAATCAAAACTGCTATAGTATTTTCAATTGCGTTCACAAAACTGTCAAAATTCTAATAATGTTTTTTTGTTCTTTCCATTTTGTAGGGTCTGTTTGAGATCCTTTCTCTATCTGGATCACATGTATTCGCTTCAACAAGTGGTCCTATGCAACGTAAGAAGGGTATGCTAAGCGTTTCACTGGCTAAACCCGATGGGAGGGTTTTTGGTGGAGGTGTTGTGAGTTCAATGATAGCTGCTTGCCCTATTCAAGTAAGTTTTTTTTTTTTCTCTTTACTAGTTGGAGAGCACGCGCTATACACTTGCATAAGTAGAGCAGATTTAAAGAAAAAGCTATTGACAAAATTAGATAGTTAAATATTTGTAAGATATGTTTGACAAAATTTATATTAGATACGGTGAGACAAAATGGATCTTTAAATAAGGACGCATATAAGAAAAATTATTACTATCAATGGGGCGATTTCTTACAAATTTGTAAGTTTAATATACAACTTGTCAAAATTAAAAGTTTAGAGAATAATTTGCAAATATGCAACAAGTTTTTAATTGCAACAGTGTAAAATACCCATAAACTTTAATGACATGTGTAAGATTTAAGAATATCAAAAAGAAAGCTCAAACTAGGATATGGTTGGGGCAAACTGTAATTGAATCTTAGTGCAAAAGAAAAATTATGGTAATTGAGGGCCATAGCATGAGAGTAAGGTCCTAATTTCGAATCCCCTATAATTTTTTGTAAATTAGGTCGTACACAATTATTGAAATTCACTTATTTATATAAGCTGCTTTTAAGTGAAAATCAGTTTAAATTTATGTTTGAAATTTTAACTCACTAGAAGCTAACAGAAGCATTTCTTTAATTCACCCTGATCTGTCGTCCTGGGTTGTTTGTTATATGTGGGCTTTTGTTTGCTTTGTTCTGATTTTGCCGACTCTCTCTAAACGTGGGCTTGGTAATTTGGAGTTGTCTCCCTCTGTTACATTCTAAGGTCAATTTCAGAAATCCTGCTTCTGTACCATAGTTTTTCAATCTTACGTCCTCTAAAAAAACTCAAAAAATATAGAGACGTAGTTGATTAAAGTATTTTGGATCAAGACTTCAACAAACATTTTACCTAAAGGTATTTTGATTTTTTAGTTAAGAGAAATAGTATGAGTCAAGGGAGGAGAAAAAAGTGATAGAGCACACTAGTGGTAGAAAAAGTGGTTTACCACCTTCAAATTAGATGGTATATCACTTTTGTAGTTCCATTGTGGTTAAGAATAAGTGGTATATTGCCTTCAAATTTGGTGTTATACCATTTTTATACTACCGTTATTGTATTCTAGACCTTTTTTCTTTTTCCTTTAATCTATACCATTTCTCCTAATAAAAAGGCCAAAATACCTTTAGATAATTTATATTTATCTTACCCTAACCCAAAATGTTGAGAATAATAATATCTTTATATTCATTAAAAATGGTATATTTTAAACTTTCTCATAGGAGTCGTAAAATTGCAAAATAATACTAAAGAAGTGGTATTTTTGAAATTTACTTTTTTATCACCACTGTTGTGTTAATCTCTTTTTCTTTTTTTCTCTTTATTTGATTCATACATTTCTCCTAGCTATAAAGGCAAAAAAACTTTTAGATAACATATATTTGTCTATTATCCCTAACACAAAATACTTGTGATCAATTATGTCGTTATATTCTTTGAAATTGATATTTCAAACTTTCTTTTATAAGTTATAAAATTGAAAAACAATGCACAGAAGTTGTATTTCTCAAATTGACCCTATATTCTACAATTATACTTGAAGAACGTTTTAAATGGGAAACTTCTCATAAATTCCATGTTTTTAAACTTTTTTTTTAAATAAATGTTATACATGTTTAAGTGTAGCATAACTTAAACATATAATATAAGCAGTAATGTCGCACAACCTTTTTAAGTATAGGATGGATAAAAACATTTTTTAAAAGTGTGACATAACATGTAGTCTTCTCTATTAAAAAACAAATATTATTATTGTTGGTCCATCTTAGTTTAAGCATTTGAGAGATTTCGTAAATTATAAAATTATTATTGGTTAGTAAATTATTATAAAATTATAAAAGTTTTTATCACCACTGTTGTGTTTAATCTCTTTTTCTTTTTTTCTCTTTCTTTGATTCATAATTTCTCCTAGCTATAAAGACAAAAAAAACTTTTAGATAACATATATTTGTCTATTATCCCTAACCCAAAATACTTGTGATCAATTATGTCGTTATACTCTTTGAAAGTGATATTTCAAACTTTCTTTTATAAGTTATAAAATTGAAAAACAATGCACAGAAGTTGTATTTCTCAAATTGACCCTATATTCTACAACCATACTTGAAGAACGTATTAAAATGGGAACTTCTCATAAATTCCATGTTTTTAAACCTTTTTTTTAAATAAATGTTATACATGTTTAAGTGTAGCATAACTTAAACATATAATATAAGTAGTAATGTCGCACAACCTTTTTAAGTATAGGATGGATAAACACATTTTTTATAAGTGTGACATAATATGTAGTCTTCTCTATTAAAAAACAAATATTATTATTGTTGGTCCATCTTAGTATTAGCATTTGAGAGATTTGGTAAATTATAAAATTATTATTGGTCAGTACTCCAATTTTACAAATTCCAAAGAAAATATTGATGTAGGTGAAAAAATCAGAAAAATTATAAATATTATAGAAATTTATATTTAAATGTATTTATAATACTTTAAAATAGAATAAACATAAAAAAGAAACATGAATAAGCATGTTTTACATGAAAACTCCCTACATGTATTGGACTTCTTAATTCCAAAGAAAGTTCTATGAGGCTAAAACATACTTGTGATATCATCTCGATTCAAATAATAGTGTGTCATGACATGTTATATTAAATATAGTTATGAACATACGGCGTATATATTTGTTATCTCTTCCCATTGTAATTTCATAAATAGGAAGGTTACTCTGTAAATTTGAGCGTCAAGATTCAATCATGTAGGCTAGAAATATTGATGAAATAATTATTTTTAAAATAAGTTCAAATAGTTGAAATTTTCATTTTCCAATAGTGGCTGAAATTTTTCCGAAATTTACTTAAAATTTTACAAAAATTACACTAAACGTGTACCAATATCAATATTTCAACTGATATCTCTCTGATATTATAAAACCAATTTTACAACCAAAATTTTTGAGAATTTTTTGTCCATGATAGCAGTTCACAATGGGACTAGAACCGTTTAACACCTGACCAGCCAAGTACATATATATGTTAGTACTTAGTACCATGGCTTAAGCTTTTTTTTTTTTTTTTTTTTTAGGGTTTAGGGTTTTACTCATATTGCCACTTTTCCATTTATGCAAATCACCACTTGCTTGCTATCAAACTTATTCTGGTTTTCTTTTTTTTTGATATATCAGCTGATTGTTGCAAGTTTCAAGCAAGACATCAGCAACAAATTAAGGAGGCTTTCGGCCGAATCCGCTGAGGCTGCCAATGTGCTTTCTAGTCCAGATCTAGTAAGAGTTCCCGTGGTAATGGCTCCAACAGATGTTGATGAGAGTACTCTAACATCAGCACTATCAGCCCAGGGAGGAATAGGAAATCCCATTGTTGCAAACCAGCACACTGACCATACTAATCTGTTTAATGTTGGCCAGAATGCCTTCCAAGCAACGCCTGATGATAGAACTTCTCCGGACAACAAATCCAACTTTGCTCACCTATAAAGGTGCTCTCTCTCACTTCATCTATGTGTGAATTTTGTGTTTGTGTGATACACCGAACTTTATTTTCATTCTCACTTTGGTCCTAGACCTTTAAAACGTTTGGAATTTTGGACCGATTAATTTAGTCCTTTACATTGATTGGGTCTTAAAAAATATAACAGAATATGGATATGATTTTGACAAAAAATAATATTTTGATGATAGAACACAAAATACATAAAAAAATATAAAATAACACTATCTTAACTTAATATCATCTATAGTTTGTTCCTCTTTTAATACTTGATGAAAAAGACTAAAACTGAAACAAACTAAAAAATCCGAGTTAAGTTTGAGACGTTTTCAAGTCATTGACTAACAAACTAACATAATAGAGTTAAAAGTATTGCATGATATGAAATTTATTTGTTTTCTTCTTTTTTTTCCCTTCAGGTTTCACATTGAATGTCTAAAAGAGCTGGCTAAAAGAGAAGGTGGGGTGCTGGTGTTACTCAGTGACATCTGATTTTTTTTCTTCTAGTTGTATTTTGTGCTTTGTGATAATAATAATAATTTATTTGTTTTTTCATTAGTCAATAATAGGCTTTTGCCTTGATGACCATCAAATAAATCAACAAATATTTTATGAGGACTAGATAGGCTGGCTTTGGAGCTGATCAATTGAGCATGTTGAACACATGGAATTTTGCAGTGAGAAATTGAAAGATGCCAATAAGAAAGCACCAAATTTTGCCCTAGTTATTTATTTTAAACGTTTAATAATGTACTACATTTTTCTCAATATATATATATATATATATATATATTTCTAGCTTAGGCGTAATGTTTCCAAAGGTTGGCACCACCTTTCCGCACATGCTCTAAGCACATTAAGCACCTCAACAGGCAATTAGAGAGGGGAACTTTTCATCAGCGTCATCTTTTGAAACCTATTCTTTTATAAATGTTATACATGTTTTAGAAAGTATTATAAAAAGTAGTATGGTATAACATTTTAAGTGTGATATAATGAACATATTTTTTTTAAAAATGTCACATATAACTTTCTCATCAACGCATCGCTCTTATTGCGCTTCTGTTAGAGACACCATTTGCACGTGGACGACCAGAGAGCATATTAGTCAGATCAACATCCAACCTTTTGAGGTGGAATTGTTTGTAATAATGGTAGCATTCATTTTTGCTTCCGCTTCTGGTAGAGGTTACAATTTTTTTACTGTTGTCGATATCTACATATGTCCCATGGGGCAAAGAAGGCGGGCCAGCTGGGATGAATGAGGATTATTGACCTAATCTTCGGTACACTTCTTGGAGGGTTGTGATCGCGGGCCACATGCACTCGCCTACATGGGAGCAGAAGAGGGCCTGATCAACCTACGTGGGTAGGCCCATGTTGTCGGCGGCTCGGCTTCACGGCTCCAACTCTGCGCGACTCCAGGTACATGGAAGAGGTAGCTCGGATCGGCTTGGAGAAACGGCTTGGCTCAACTTTTTGTGACTCAAAAATACTTACCCAGAACTTTTAAAAGTTAATTCTTTGGCCTAAATTCAATGATTCTTTGTACTTTTTCTTTCCACTTTTGCCCCTATTCTGCCAATCCTTAAAAATAAACCTAAAGAAAATAATTATTTTACAAAACAAAAATTACTAAAAATAGATAAATATTATTAAACATACTTCTAACACCAAACTAAATTAAATCTAAAAACGCAAATAAAGATCACAATGGAAATCGAATAAAACTTACTTATTTTAAAATATATTTTACAAAGTTAAATAATTACTACACAAAAGGTCTTCTAAAAATTACTAAAAACATAATTAAACGATAAAAACATGAAATTGAACATATTTTTACCTAAATCACACTCAAATGCTAGAAACATGTAGAGATGCTTAATTAGAGGTTTTAATAACAAATTAATTAAATTATTTCAAACTCATGAATACGTATATTTTTATATATTATCAATTGACCAAAGTTCCTTGGTCATCTTACTTGTCTTTAAGAATAGTCTTCTTAATAAGATAAGTGTCGGGTTGGGGGATGATTCATCCTCCGTCACGAGAACATAAAACTCTGTTAGGAAGACCAATTTGCTTGCCTGCACCAAAACTTCCTATAGGTAGTGGAACGATCAGCAAGTTGTATAATTGCATCGATTTCCTCTAATGGTCTGAGATTCAAAGAAGCATAAATAGAATATGTCATAAAATTTATAGAAGCTCCTAAATCTATCATTGCTTTCTCAAACCTGGTGTTTTTGATAGTGCATGGAATTGTAAAGATTCCTGGGTCCTTGCATTTAGGTGGGTTCTTCTTTCGTATTACCGTCGATACATTCTCACTCACACTTACTCTTTCATTTCCTTTGAGCTTGCTTTTTGTGGTGCATAATTCTTTGAGAAATTTGGTATATCGGGGCACCTATTTGATAGCATATAGGAGAGGTATGTTTACCTCTACCTTGTAGAATGTATTTAGGATTTCCTTCTCTTGTTGCTCCTTCTTGGATTTTGCAAACCTGCTAGGAAAAGGGAGATGAGTGATATGAGAAGGAATGAGAGTTTTAGTACTTACCTCAGCGGATGACGAGTTTTGAACATGGGGACTAACATCTCCTTGTCATGTGGCTGCTTGCTTGTAGTTGTCTTCATCTTCAAGTGACACCTTTTGTGGTAAGGTTGAAGGTCCTGCGATTTGTTTTCCACTCCTCAATGTCATTGTACAAGCATTTTCCCTTGGATTTACAACCATATGGGATGGCAATTTTCTCGAATTCTCTGCCTTCTAGTGGCTCACAGCACTAGACAATTGTCCAACTTGAGTTTCCAAATTCTAAATGCTTACTTTAGTGTCTTGTTGAAACTGCACAATGTTGGTTGCAAAAGTTTTAACAAGATCTTCTAAGGATGGGCCTAAATTTTGTGGAGCCGATTGTTGTAGTTGGACTTGATATGGTTGTTGCAGCCTTGGTTGGTTGAAGCTTGGTAGTTAGTTGATCATGAGATTCGGCATTGCTTGTTGTTGTGTTCTTCCATAACAAAAATTGAGATGATCCCTCCATCCTTTCTTATAAGTATTAGAGAAGGGGTCATACTTCCTTGGTTGTCCTGGGAATCCGCCTATGGCATTTGCTTGCTCCATGTTGCCATCTTGCAGAGTTAGGCACATATTGGTAGGATGGTCCACAACAAAACATATCCCACACATTTTTACTTATTGAACATTTCCTAAAGCTATTTGTTGAACGAGAGAGGTAAGTTGTGCAAGTTGTTGTTCAATGGTAGAAGATGTACTGACCTCATTCACTTTCTTTGGTGGTGGTGGTAATGGTTCATGTTTGTGCCTAAGCTATTAGGAGTTTGCCACCATGTTTGAAATAGAGCTCTCGCGGCTTCTGGAGTCTTGTCACCTAGTGTTCTCTACTTACGGCATCGATTATGCTTTTGTTCGTCAATAGGAGTCCTTCATAGAAGTATTAGATAAATAGTTGCTTATTGATTTGATGATGATGGCAGCTTGCACATAGCTTTTTGAATCGTTCCCAACATTCATAAAAGGACTCTACACTGTATTGTCAGATGCCATATATCTCTTTTCGGATGGTTGTGGCTTTGGATGCAAGGAAATACTTCTTGAGGAAGAGTTTATTTATCTCATTCCATATTGTGATGGAGCCAGAAGGTAGAAATAGAGTCATTCCTCAATGGAGTCCACCAGAGAGAAAGCAAAGGCCCTTAGTTTAATCTGCTCTTTAGAAATTCTGGTTGGTCTCATGGTAAGCGTACCACATGAAATTCTTTGAGATGCTTGTGTAGGTCTTATTTTGCAAAACCATGGAATGTTGGCAAGAGATGGATCAATCCTAACTTGTGTTCAAAAGTAGCCTCTAGGTTGGGATATTGAATGCAAAGTGATTATTGGTCTAGGATTGGTGCCACCAACTCCTTAAGTGCGCAGTTGTTCGTCGCAATCTCTTCTTGTTCCTGTTGGTCCAAGTGCTCTAACAAATCACTCGATTGTGGTAGATTGATGTGTATTGCTCAATTGAACTCATGTGGTAGGGTAAATAGTGTATGTGAAGATGACGAAGGAGGTGATGGAGTTGAAAGTGGTTGCATGATGTTGGCTATTTCTTGGTAGTGTTTGATTCTTAGGAATATTTCCTCAAACGCTTTGATGGGCATTCAAACGTGCGCAAACCTAAAAACAGAAATGAACAAAAATAAAATTGATAGAAACTAAAAAGAGAAATTAATGACAAATTAATTGAAAATTCAATTTCCTAGCAACGGTGCCAAAAACTTAATGGGTCAATTCTCATACACACAAGTATATATGATCGTATCAAGTAATATAAATGATGAGTTGAGTATCGTTCCCATGAGGATTGATTTTAATTAATATGTTATTAATATTCTACTTATTTGTATTAATATTTATTTATTGTTATTTTTGATATTTTATTTTTTTATTTTTACTGAGTTAAAAAAGAAATTAACTAAATTACTTAAAACTAATGAAATAATAAAATTAAAATGCAAATGATAATGATGATTAAAATGTGAATAAAAAATGAAAAATTTAATTAAGAAAAGAGAATTACAATTACAAAATTAAATTAACAAAAATTTAAATTCAAAATTCAAATCAGAATAAGAATTGCGAAAAGTAAAATTATAACAAAATTCAAGAATTTGTAAATAAAAATGATAAAGGTGGTTAAAGGTTCATTCTTCACCATTAGACAATAATTTTGCAATAGTTGTAAAATTATTTCTAATGTTTTTGTTAACATTACCAATTGTAAATAGCAACAAGCTCTGCAATCTCGATCTTTTCTTACTTTATAGTTTAGCAAAACAAGCTTTTTACTAAATTTCTTTCCATTAAACAACTTAGAACAAGATCTCTAGATTTAATTTAACAGAAGTATTAAGTTGAGAAAAATAGGTTGATCTAAGCAATAAACTCACAAGCTCAATTTATTCAACTTAAGTTATATTTTACATCACAATCAAGCAAAAACCTCCCGCAATCGTAGATCTTAAATTGGCACTGTTAATTAAAAATTACAAGAAAATTATAGATCTAGATTTTAACATAGCATTAAGCAATTTTCTAGTCTCATTCAGTTACACACCGAAATTTAATAAAAAAAAATAACCATAAGCATTAATTCTAGTGAAACATAAACAATCTCTAATTGAAAATTTGGAAAATAATCCATACAAACAATTACATAATCATGTCCAAGGCTTTGAAATCACCTTTAACCAAAAATAAATTTAGCTAAATGTAATTGAACATAACAACAAAACATAAAAAATAGCAATATTTGCAACTCAGAAGATTGGTAGTATTTGAAGAATGGTTATAGTCTCTAAGAATTTACTGCAAAAACCTTCTTGGATTCCTCCTCCTTCCACTATTTTTCCTCTCAAAATTCTGAGTGTTTATTGACTTTCGAAATGAAATACTAATAGAGGAATTGATTATTTAAACTAAAGAACTGCTGCTTTTTAGGATGAAACCGTGTGATTTTCTTCAAGTTTTTACATATAGAAGAGGACAGATGAACCACAATTCTGATGGAGTGGTTGCATAATTCAGTCGTAGTTCACTCTACTTGATAGAAATTTTTTTCTTTTCTTTCTTTCTTTCCTCGGCTCCTTCAAGAAGCAACTTGATCTCATTTTAAATAATTTTTTTCTCTTCTTTCATTCCCCTTGGTTTCCAGCTATTATACAAGTTGGCCTTTGTACTCTAGTGCTTTGTGGCTTAAGATAAGAAAAAAACCAGAAGATCGAGGCCATTAAACGAGCGATCTAGTAGCTGAAAATAGGGCAAAGAAGGTGGGACAACTAGGATGAATGAAGATTATTGATCTGGTCTTTGGTATGTTTCTTGGATGGTTAGGATCACGGGCTACATGCACTCACCCACATGGAAGCAGAAGAGGGTCAGATCAACCCACGTGGGTGGGCCCATGCTATCGACGGGTCGGCTTCATGGTTCCAAGTACACAAAAAAGGCTGCTCGAATCGGCATGGAGAGGCAACTCGGCTCAACTTTTTGTGGCTCAAAAGTACTTACCCAAAACTTGCAAAAATTAATTCTTTGGCCCGAATTCAATGATTTTTTGCATTTTTTCTTTTCATTTCCACCGCTATTCTGCCAATCCTTATAAATAAACCCAAAACATAATTATTTTACAAAACAAAAATTACTAAAAATAGATAAATATTATTAAACACATTTTTAACACAAAACTAAATTAAATCTAAGAACATAAATAAAGATCAAAATTAAAATCAAATAAAACTGAATAAACTTACTTATTTTAAAACATATATTACAAAGTTAAAATAATTACTACATAAGAGGACTTCTAAAAATTACTAAAAATATAATTAAACAATAAATAAAAACAAGAAATTAAACATATTTTACCAAAAATTGCACTAAAATGCTAAAAAAATGCAGAAATGCTTAATTAAAGGTTTTAATAACAAATAAAATATTAATTAAATTATTTTAAATTCATGAACATGTATATTTTTACATGTTATCAATTGACCAAAGGTCCTTGGTCGTCTTGCCTATCTTAATGTACGCTGAATAGGCCTTAACAAACAAATCGACTAACTCTTCAAAGCTGTCAATCGATTCAAGCGAGAGATTGTTAAACCATCATAGCATTGGTCCCTTTAAACTGTGCAAATAACTTGCACATCATCTCATCAAAAATGTTAGTTGCAATCACCATGTTTTCATACTGGAGTTGGTGGTCCTTCGGATCTGTTGTCCCATCGAATCGAGTAAACACAAGGTTTCCATACTTAGGTGGGATAACTGTGGTAATCCTTTTGGTGAATGGCATCTCTAGGATGTTCTTCGAGATATCGTCGAGCGCTAGGGTTCTACTCATTACCTTCCTCACTTTTCGATCATTTTTTCTTCGATTAGCCTAGTGTTTTGCTTAAGCATATCATGCATCATCTACTGAATTATGTTTGCCATCAGTAAGGTTGGGACTAGAGTGACTTTTGGCTGCTGCAATGTTTGCCCAAACCCTAAGCCAGGCAAGACAATGGTTTCAGTTGATAGTCCTATGCTTGGTGGGGTCACCATAGCTATTGTGATCATCATGGTCGCTAAGGTTGCTGGAACTCTTAATGTGGTTATTGTTGTTGTTGTAGTTGTTGTTGTTGCTAGAGGTGTTGTGTACAATGGTTGCACCCTACTTAGAGAGTTGTACATTGGTTGTTGCCTTGCTTGTTGTGGTGTGTAATACTACCATGGTGCTATCAGTATAGCTAAATAGCTGGAGTATGGACAATAGTAGAAGTACATTGAAAGTTAGGAGCTCTAGAGACTGACATAGTTTTTGAGCAATCTATTTTCATTGCTCAATTCCTTGATCTGTCGATCTCACTCCTATGAGCGAGTAGCCTGCTCCTATAATAGAGTCTTTAAAGACTTGACTTACACAATGAGGACTTCTAGTTGCTCGTCCCCACTACTTGCTGTAGCTTGCATATCCTCATTCCACTCATTGCGAACGTCTTGGTTCATGTCGTTTGGAATAATTGCCTGTTGCTGAAGCTGTTAAGAATCCTTAAGTTGGCGATTTGAAAACCCCACAGTGGCCACCAAATTGTAGACGTTGGATCTACAATTAAATTTGAACATGCTAAATCAAATATTCATTAATCATTTCAAGATGGTTGGGCCCTTAAATCGCCTTTATTAGGTCCGAACAAGCTTCACAAACAACATTATAAATGTTTATAATTTCTAAAACTGATCATATAGTAGAAAATAAAAGTAAATGCTTAAAATAAAAGCTATCACATGTAGAGTTTTATAATATTTTACTCTGTAAATGGAGCTACGTCTACTGTGCTTCTACACTATTGGATAAATTTAGTACAAATACAAGGATTTAGACTAAGAAATGAATTGCAAACAATGGAACTCTTTTGTTTCTAGGGTAATTTCTATAGATTTTTGTATTAATAAAAGAATTCGGGTACTCCAAATGTTGCTTTCATGCTCTATTTATAGAGGTCTCCATAAGATTGTGAGCCTCTATTGGTGAGTGGACTTTTATAATACTTGGAGTAGTGAGACATGTGTCAATCTCCTATTGGGCGCGAGTCTTAAACCATACTTCTTTAATCTACTATGTGAGATAATTGACCTGTATTTGACACTTCTGTGCCTAAATCCATTATGTCGATCCAATCAAGCAAGAGTTGTAAAATTCTACTTAGCCATTGACCATGTCTGACTGTTCTTACTTCTTATCGAATAAAAAAAATATAATCACCATACCGAACAATGCTAAATAGACTATATCAAACACAACGAACCCTTAAAATGAATTCTTCAATTAGCTTTACGAACACTCTAAAGGGCTCGATTTGTTTGAAACACATAGTGGGTCTCCCTCATTATACTTGCCTTTTCTAACTTAGGCTTGACCAAATCATACCTCAACAATAAATAGATTCATTTTGGGGAAATTATAGCAAATAGGCCAAAATTTTAAGATTTCGAAAATAAATAACTTATTTGCAAACTACTAAAAATAATAGACCATTTCAATTTGTCAAGTATTCTGTTTTCCTATTTTGCCCTTTCCCAGTATGTCTACCTCTCCTCATCCTCTTTCCTTTCCTGCTTTTTTCCTCTCCCTTTGTCTCGATCTCTTTTAGAAGTTAGATCATTGCTCTTAATAGTTAGACCATGGGCAACAACTTTTGCATTCCCATTAGGCTTCACAGTTTAGTACTTGTATTAAAAGGCATATTAACATGGTCTAAACCAAAGTAACACAACCTTCCATGGATAAAGAAATAGTAAAAGAGAGATTGGTGATAGATCAATACAAGGAGATTGGCAATCATGCTACCACCCTTAAAAACCATCATGACATATCAGCAAACTTGCTACTCTCGATCTCCATCTTGAACTCCATTGATGCTTCAAGATCTTCCTTAGACGTTTGGTGGCCTTCAATGATGAGAAGAAGATTTGACGCTTGAAAGAAAGCCAGAGGAGATATTGAGTAGAAGAAGAGAGAGGAAGAATTAAGAGGATGTGAAAATTGAGGTTTACTTAAACAAGTGTACTTTAGGAATTCTAATAAGATGTAAATTAATATTTACATTTCAGTGTCCTATTTACTAAATTTTTCTAAACATTGGGCTATTAGTTTTTATTACTATATTAACTAGGCCTATTTTCCACACTTTCCCATTTATTTTTTGTAAACATAAAAGTAAAGCATCAAAATGATAAAGTTAAAAATAAAGAAAGATTCAAGTAGCAAAAAAGGTACAAAGAATTAATTTAAGAAGGAAGAAAAAAAATTGCTTCACAAAAGCTTTGTCTACAACAAGGTTAGCAAAAGTAGCAAGTAGAACTTTAGCTCTATAAGGGTATTAAAGAAAAGAAGTTAGAGGTCTTCTTGAGTATACAGTGTGCGCCACCCCCTTTCCTTTTGGGACTAAAGCCAGCTGCCACCTCCTGGCTGGTCGTCAGGACTCGGTCCTTCAAACTAGGGTGGCAGAGTCGCCTTGCATGTGTAAGAGTTGATCACTTAGGCTGCTAGTGGTTTTTTGGGCTGGCAAGTATAAGGGGAGAAGCTTATGGTGAGCAGCACCAAGAACTAGTCGGGGTTGAGGAGAAAGCAAAACCAGGATGAAAGAAGGTTGTTGGCGGCAACCTGGTTCTAGCGATGGCAAGTGGAAGAGGACAACAGCCCCCAAATCTTATATCGATGGAGTTCTTAGGAGTTTCAACCCTTGATGTATTGGTCTTATGACCGATTTCAAAGGGGGTCAATGGGTGGAGGCAGGGATCAAGCCAACCCACAAGTAACTAAAGGCGCAAGAGGCTGAACACACCCTGCTTGGACTTTACCTCTATGTTTAGGCCCTTGTTTGTATTTTATTTCTGGTTTTGTTGTTATGTTCAATGTGAAATAAAGGAGGTGGTCCACCTACCTCCGGTTGTAGTTTATATGTCTCCTCCATCTGTTAATGACGGTGGGTATTTAGATGTTGGATTAAACCTTAGTTTAAGCCTTGTTGTATGTACTCTCGAGAGAGTTTTTGTAATGAGCTTTGGACGAGCTCTTTTATTTGTATCGAGCGGGCTTTTTCTCTCTAGGTCTCAATACTTGATTTTAGTCTCCTTCTTGTAGGGTTGAATTCTTCTATTCCAGGTGGTTGCATGTGTCGGATTATGTATCTTTCTTAATATTAACAAAATACCCAATTCAAAAAAAAATAAAAAAACAAAGCAACAAAAAAAAAAAAGAATAAGAGCACCAAAATGTTGGCGCCTTGGACTGCCAAAAGTGAATAGTGCACCAATATGCATTCTTTTCAGGGAAGAATTCGGCAAACAGGCCAAAAAATAAACCAAATTTGGCAAATGGCCTCCCATTTTTTAAATTAAAAAATGGGTTTTTTTTTAGCATCAAAACTGTCCCAGTTTTTTTTCACAAAAAAGATAAAAATGACTGTATCGAATAGAGGAATCCAAATATGGTCTCCAAAAAAAACTGAAACTGTTTTGATGTTCAAAAAGCTAATTTTATAATACCAAAAAAAAAAAAGGGCCATTGACTCAAAATTTTTTCCTACTTATGCCCTTTTTAAAAGTACCCCCTCTTTCAGCGTGTGGTTAAAGATTAAAAAAGAAAGAAAAGAAACGCCGAGTCTAGAAAATAAAAAAACGGATGTGTCTTTCTATGTTACGATGAGCGAAAAACAAGGCAGTTAAAGAAACCCTAAAACGAAGAAACGCCCAAGTTTCGATCTAGTCGAACGGCGACGCAAATCGCTTTTTGCCCGTTTCAGGTAAAATTCCTTGGAGAAGCATTCCTCATCTCTTCGTTTTCCGATTAAAAACTATTTTTTCTTTGTTCGATTATTCATTCAACTGGGCAAAAGGATAAGATTTTTACAAGATTAGACAATTTTGCTTTTATCGGTGATTTGGCTCGGATGATGTTTCTGTAAGAAACGTAGTAATTGAGTTTCGCCATAATTTAATTTAATGTGATTGTTTTTTTTTTTTTTTTTTTGCTAGAATATATGCATTTCTTATTATTCCTTTTATATCCAGTTTAAAATACTTGAGAACAATGGAAGTCACAACTGCATGGACAAATTGATGTTAAGTTAAAAAAAGGTTTTGCTTCTTTACCAACTGTGTGTTATTATTGATTTTTTTTTTCTTTATACTAACTTTTGCTATTATTTTTGCAATTTTCCTTTTATTGGAAGAAAATCAGAACTATTTCTAGGCCGTTTGGGCAATGTCTTTTGAGCCAAAAGAGTTTGAGTTTGTGCGGCAGAAATTTAAATTTTGCAAAGAAAAACACTATAGCGAAATCAATATTAACCAAGATTTCCAAATGGCCTAAGATTAGTTGTTGTTCTGGCCTGACAATTGCATTATTGTTGTATGGGTGTTGAGGTTTATCGTTTCTAGTTCAACGAAACAATTAGTAATCAGGAGAGGCAAGTTTTGGGATATCTTTTTGTGCTCGCTAGTAAAGCTTCCTTTAAAGATGAAGCAAGTTTTGGGGATTCAGATTTCTTTGTTTGTAGGTTTGAACAAATTGGTTAGAAACACTATAGAATGTGAGAGCCCTACACTTTGGAATACTTTTTCTTAACATTGTGATATGTGAGAACTTTACATTATAGCAGCCAAAAGTTTTAGTTTGAACTGAAAATGTCATACACACAAAAAAAAAAAATTGTGCTAGTTGCACTTTAGAGCAGTCTGTGTCGAGAAGTTATTTTGGCAGAGAAGTTTTGTTCTCTTACTTTTTGGTTAGGATTTTTGAACTTTGAAGAGTCATCGTTTTGTGGAAAATAAAAAATAAAAAACAAAATTGATGGCCTAAGCACAAGGTACGTTTGTTCATACTGAGTGGCATCATATTTTGTTTCTCTAGGTGGCTAATTTTTACCATTAAATATATGGCTATGGTCAAATATAACTACCCAATTAACAGGAAAATATAATTTAAGAAAAAAGGAAAACTAACTAGTCGATCAATTGAACTCATGGATTGTAGGCTTGTAATCTTTTCATGATATCTTTATTTTCTGGAATTTGTGCTAACTTCAGTTAATTAGCTTATCTTATTTCTTCCACGAGTATATATCTGCAATAACATTTGGATCATTTACAGCATTTTAAATGTATGCTCTTCTTCTCTTGGTGCCAAAGATGACAGTTATGATTTCAGATATTCATTTGACACTATTGTTTTTCCTTTTTAAATTCAGTGCTCAAAGTTGAATTATGCCACAAGAATCGGACAAGTGGGGATGGAAGCATGTCAGTGTGTTTGGGGGGTTTGACAAAGGGAGCGGTACCAAAAGGTGGAAATGCAATCACTGTAATCTCCGATATAACGGATCCTATTCACGTGTTAGAGCCCACTTACTTGGATTCTCAGGTGTCGGGGTCAAAAGCTGTCCAGCAATTGACAGGTCTCTAAGAGAAACATTTCAGGTTTTAGAGGAAGAGCGCCTTGCTCGGAAGAAGAAGAGAATTTCTGGGGTTGAGAAGCCCGGCAAGCGCATTAGGACAACACGACCAAGTCCTACTTGTGTCTCCAAGGAAGACGTAGATGATATAGTAGCTAGATACTTTTACGCCAATGGACTCGATGTCAACATTGTCAATTCTCCCCACTTTTGTGAAATGACCAAGGCAATTGCATCTTACGGCCACAAGTATGAGCCCCCGTCGATAGATGAGCTGTCCAATTCCTTGTTAAGTAAAGAGAAAGGAAGAATTGAGAAATCTCTGACTCTAATTAGGGAGTCCTGGCCTCATACAGGATGCACAATACTTTATGTCTGTCGTGTAGGAAGCACGGTTGGCTGTTTGCACATTGATATATTTGTTTCTAGTCCAAGAGGTCTTGTTTTCTTGAAACCAGTGGATGTAGTTGACATTGATGGGGAAGACAATCTTTTTGTGGGTGTTCTTGGTGATGTGATTATGGAAGTTGGGCCCACGAACGTGCTTCAGATAATCTCACATCTAGAGGATGCTAAGCAATTATTGGATTCTCTTATATTGACAAAGTTCCCTAATATATTTTTGTCTCCCTGCACTTCATACTCTATCCGTATGTTGATGGAAGAAATAGCTGAATTGGATTGGGTGAAATCTGTTGTCCTATGTGCAAAAGAAATTGAACAATGCATAATTACATATCAGCACTTTTCTTCGTGCACGTTTTCTCAAAACCCAACAGGAAGCTGTGACCCACTTGCTTCCAGATTCGCACCTTTCTTGTGTGTTGTCCAGAAGATTTTTGGGCTACAGCAACAAATCCAAGAGGTGATTGTTAGTGAGGAATGGAAACAGTGGAAACTAAATAATATCCAAGAGAACATTATGAACATTGAAGCTGCCATTTCAGGGGGTAGTTTTTGGACAAACGCTAAATTGTTGTTGCAGTTACTTGAGCCATTTGTCAAATTGCTAGAGACACTAGATATTGACAGATTTGTCATGGGTGATATTTTTAATTGGCGGTTTCAGGCTCTTGAAGCTGTAAGGAGTGAGGGAATCGATAGCGCCACATTGAATCAATTGGAAGAACTCATAGAGAACAGATGGGATGCTTTATTTTCTCCACTTCATGCTGCTGGTTACATTCTGAATCCAAGATATTTTGGGAAGGGTCAAGCTAAGGATAAAGTTGTAATGCGGGGCTGGAAGGCTACCCTGGAGAGATATGAGGGTGAAAGCGTGACCAGACGAATTCTTAGAGAGCAACTCAGCTCGTACTGGCGATTAGATGGATCCTTAGGAGACGAAGATGCTGTCGATTGCAGAGATAAAATGGACCCAGTTGCATGGTGGGAGAACTTTGGTTTCGAAACACCCCACTTGCAGACACTAGCAATAAAAGTTTTGAGTCAGGTTTCAAGCGCTGCTATGTGTCTAGAGATCGGTCAAGATAATGGCTTTCCATTCCGAGAAACAGCTCAAAGATTAGGAGTAGAGAGAGCAGAAGATCTTGTTTTCGTCCAAAAGAATCTCAGAATTCATAGTCAAAAAATTGGGTTGTCATACAGTCCATCTGGATCTAGAAATGTGAATTCATGCCCTCAATCTAGTGTCAAGACCTCGTGTCTTCCTCATGTTGATCAAACAAAGGCACCATGAAGCGTTCACGGAATATTACGACAAAGTTTGAGAACTCAATGCGAGTTATTGCTATACAAGCTTGTTGAAGAAATTGCTGGATTCAAACTTGAAATTTGAAAAATTTCCATTTCATGGGCAAGCCTCGTGCAACTTCAGGGCTTAATTTAGATCAGGTTACATCAATTGCAATTTCTCAGGGTTTCCCTCACCAAGGTAACTTATTATGACGAGTTCTTTTAGCGTAGCAATGCTTTCATCTCGTATTGAAGATGTCTTTGCTTTGAGAGGAAGAAAAGTAAACGGCATATCATCTGCTTCTAGTGCACTTTGGTATTTGTAAATAAAGTAGTGCAAAACTCCGTATATTTCATCTACCAACAGCATTGAACTTGGTGCCATAATAATTTGGTAGCATAAATAAAACGTAGAAAAGTTCATTCTTATGATTCTGCTTAGGCCATTATGTCCTACTTTCCTGAGTCTAGTTATTTTTCTGGCATGTCCCTTTATTCCATCAGAGTTCTGCTTGACGCTTTAGAAGATCTTACGTTTGGGGTGGTTCTTTCTAGACTAGTTTTTCTAGTGGAGAAAACGAAAAGAAACAAAATATTAACAAATAATAATGATACCAAAGATACCACATGCATTTTAGGAAAAAGTTTCCATTTTCAAATCTTGCCCCTATACTACCAAATTTTTTGTCTACTGGACATAAATATGAACCTTCATAAAACCTGTGGAGGACTTCATGTGCTTCGCTTCTAAGCACTGAATTTCCATATGGGTTTGCAATCATGGAAATGACTTCCTGATTACGTAATTGCAAGAAGGTCTCTGTCCTTTCTTTATTCACTGCTGGAACTAAAATATCTTCTTTGTCATCTTTGGAGTAACTATATGATAGCGGTCCACTATTTAGTTGATAGAAAACCTTATATCTGTGGTGTTTATGACTTAAGTAGGTGTATTTTGCCAGCGGTGGCAGTTTTTTTACTGCAATGGCAGTCCCTTTTTCTGGAGATGAAACAACAGCAACTCAGTCTTATATCCTCCACTGGCTTTTTTTTTTTTTTTTTGTGGTTGCTGAATAGATAGTTAGCTGCTAAATGGGAAAATAGAGACATTCCTAGATAACCTCAAGGTTAGTTGCTAACTTCGTATTTAGATCTTTTTTGCCAAGTTTTTCGAGCGTCTTTTGAGTCTCTTTAACTGTTATTGTGGTGTGCATTTGGCTTAGTAATCTTTTAAGTAAATTTAGATTCTCAAGTATGTTTGGTTGGAAAGTATAGTTGGTCCATCTGCTCTAAATGAGCACTCTTGTCTAACCCATAGGTTAAAATCCTGCCATTCATAACAAACTAAGGCTCGTTGTTTTGTGAATAGGAGGGTTTTAACCGCACGGGGCTGAAAAGGATTTTTCACCTGGAATAGAAAAATCTGAGAAGCTGACCCCTGGGATTTGGAGTTATGGTGCAGTCAAAGACAATTTGTTATTTCATTGTGCTGATTGAATGTGTCTTAACAAGTGTTTGTACTGAATTGATATTTTCAGCTTTGTTCAGCATGTGATAAACTAGTGAGGTTGTCTATGATATTTGCCAACCAAGTTGGTAAAGCTGTAAAAGTTACTGTTTATATAAAATTACAACCATAATTCTGTATCTAAGAGATGACATTTGTCTGCAATTTTAGTTCAAGGTTCAACATTTTAATAAAAGATTGTAAAGGGTTTTCATATACTCACCTATTACCCTTACTCATAAACTGTAGACTATTTCTTTATTTTTATCATAAACCAGTAACCTCCACGCTTTGGGGTTTCTGTTTACCGCTTAAGCTTCACACATAATATTCTTTACAGGCGTAGTATCCAGTGTAGGGAGTAGGAAGGGAGGGGAAGCAGATAGATTTGATGTCATTTGACAATTTGTCTGCGAAAGGAGTTCCCAATGCAGTATCATATTTTTTCCTTATCTTTCTTGTTCACTTGTTATTGTCAAAGGAATTCTGCTCTTGGTCGAACTTCTAAGCCCGCTCGGTTCGTAGATTTGAACAGTGTCTGAATAGAAATTTAGATTTTTACGAGGGAAAACACTGTATTAGAAAGGTTTGAAAACCAAACATGAGTGTGACCTCTTGGATCGGAGTCGCGTTTTGCTAGGTGACATTTTTAAGTTTGTGATGTGAATGCGCTTGGGATCCCATGATAGTGAATCTTTCTAAACAATTGTTTCCATATCATATTTTGTTCATTTGGTTGATATTTAAGTTTTAGTAGAATTATTTAGTGGGGCTAACAAGAAACTCTTGCTAGTTAGGTTTTTTATTTTTTTTTATTTTTTTATTTTTTATTTTTTTACGTATTTTTGAATGTTATATAATTCCCTGTTATCTGTCATTTGGAATTACGCAGTATCAAGATAAGGTCATCTATTACAGAAGTTTTTATTTGATTTTAATATGATTATTCCGATTGCATGTTCATAAAAGCGTTGTACAAGTAGTTGTTCTCCACCGCTTAAGTTATTTATGCCAAGTCATAGAATTCATTCTCTTCTGAACCATCTCTCATGCAAATACTGGTATTGATGTTATATCAAAAAATTTTAAATTGCATATTTAATATGCCATTTCATTTTCCACTTTAATATAAAATGCTATTTCAAGTGTCGTAATTTTAAAGTAATTTGAAAATGGTAATGTTTTGTATTGATTAAATGGAAAAGTGATTATATTAACCAATGGTAATTAACTGTCAAAATTTGTCATATACTATACTTCACGCCAAATTTGATACAAAACATAGCATAGGTTAAATTTAGCATAAGAATAACATTGGGTAGCTTTTCCAAATATTAAATGTGAACGTTAACATAAAGAAGCAACAACCAAAGAAGAAAAGAAAAGGAGAAGAAAGCGAAGCCCATTTGCAAATCTAACAAGCAGCATTACTCTTACATAGGAATAGACTTGATTTGACATCCTAAGTATAGGAATTCCTACCACTTGGGGTAAACTTGATTGATGTAAACCACTTCTAAAATAGTATAGACATTGCCCCTAATCGAGGTTGATCATCAGACACAATGCTACTAGAACTACTCTCTCTTCTAAAATAGTATTGGCATAGCCCCTAATGGAAGAAAACAAAGCACTGGCTAATTTCTTTTGGAGGACTCTTGTTTAATCATGTGGATTAAAACCTCGTTACTTATTAAATTATAAATCCTAATATACTTGATACTCACAAGATAGTAGGTATAAGACTTACAATTTTGTAAATAATAAGGTTTTAATTTTGTGAAGATAAAAATGATTTTTTTTTTTTTTTTGTTCAACCAAACACTTAATATATTATATGGAGGATAAAGACAAAAGCAAACGGGAGAAAGGGAGTTTTACAAAAAGAATTGTAGCATGAAAAACAAAGCATGGCTGCCAAATTTTTTTTCCCCAATTTCACAGTTTTGTGGGGACATCTTTTTTCTTTTTTTCTTCAGTCATTGCTATTATTAGGACAATATGACAAAAAAAAAGCACGCTATGCAGGACCATACCCTTGATCATTGACATTCCTAACAACGAGGTAGTTTTTGTTGAATGGCCTTATAACCCTTCAAAACTCTCCTTCCAAAAAGAAAAAAGTAAAAATTTATTCACTGAAAATTGTAAAAAATAGCGCTTTTAAAACTAACGGTAGTTAATGGTAGATTTTGAAAATATTTGTAGTGTACATCAAATTTATGATGTAAATTTTACCTCCTTATTTATAGTATAAATAACTCTTATTTACAGTGTAAATAATTTATTTACCTCTTTATTTATGACGTGAAAAAATTCTTATTTATATAGTAAATAAGTTATTTATATCGTAAATCTGTACAAATATTTTCAAAAACCTGTTATTTACTTCAAAAAGTTTCAAAAATCTATTTTTTCCTTTTTTTTTTTCTTTCAAAATTGGGTTTGACATTTCAAGTAATCGAGTTCACAAGTCATAAAATATATGAGAGATTGCGACAAGGCATAGAATGTTCACATGGTTAAAGAAACGCAATGTGAATATCCTTCACGGCAGTGTTTGGCATAAATCATGCCACAAATTCATACCTTTTTTTTTTGTATTATCTAGAAAAAAAACACTTATAGGAAGAAGCTTTTCTTTTGGATTATTTTAGGCGTGTTGTTTCCTAGGGCATCTTTTTTTAATTTTTAATTTTTTGGCCCAGAAAAAGTGCATTTGATTGGTGATCATGGTCAAGCTATATGAGACAAAAAAACACAATTAAAAGATTGCAACATGTGCCAATAAAAGGACACTAAAGCAGTTAATGTATTAACAATAAGCAAGGAAAGGGGATATTCAAAGTCCAAACTTCAAAGGAAGGAAAAATCACATTAAAGATTTTGGTGGAGACTTTGAATCTCTTTGGTGGCTCGAAAAAGAGGAGATTTGAGAAGGAAAATTGGTTTGAAAACCTAATTTGCCACAACTACTTTTGATAAAGGGCAAAAAAAGGCACTCAAACAGTTAAAGTTGTGAAATTGGAGAATAAAGAAAATGGAGAAAAAGGAATTTTAATGTTCAAAAGAGGCCCTAAAATAAGGAGCAGTTAGTGCCGAAGTTGTGTTTGGACGAAAGTTAATCTGCCATTAATATCTCATATACGCATGCTTCCATTGAAAGAAAAAATGGACAGAGACATTTTACCATGTGACATACATACCCATGTAAATAAATACATAAATATATATATGTATGTATGTATAGAAATATCTAAATATATACGTCTAGTTCTCCGTTGGGGAACATTGGGGTCTTTAATATATATAGAACTCTAGTTTCTTGTGTGAACTAAATATAGGACAAAGTGCATGCCGTAATTACTTGTAGCTTGTAAGTTTGTAACTCGAATTCCTTAGTGGAATACTCATTGTCATTTCTCTTATCTACTAAAATTGTTTCTATGGTTGAGTTTAAAAATCATGATTACACATACATACATGCATGCATACATAGGAACCGTTTGGTATTGTTTTTAAAATAGGTAAAAAATGTTTTGTTTTGGAAAATGAAAATTTTTTGGGAATTATGCCGAGAGTATTTTTAAAATTTTTGTCTTCAAAAGCGTACGAAAACATTTCCAAAAATTCTGATAACAAAAACAAACGGGGTCATATAATCTCAAAAATCATGAAGCTATGATCTTGATTAAAACAATAATGAAACAGTACCAATTGTAAAGCTCTTTTATTTTTTTTTTTTTGGGTTACATCTGAGATGAAATAGAATGTAAGTATTATAAAATTTTGATGACATTAACCATTTGACAATGTCAATGGATTTGATAAAAAGTCAAGAAGCTACGATCTTAATTGTTAATGAATTTTGAATTTTTCTTTTAACGTAAAACCCAAACACAAGCTTATGAGAATGAGTAAACCAATTACTTCACATACACGCAAATGAAATGGTCCATGGCCATTTCCCGCCTGCGGTTTGCAAAATGATTAGTCAATTGGAGTTAGCTACACGTTTATATATTAGTCCCAAATTTATTGCTGTATTTCACTTTTGATCGATATGTTAGCAATGTATTATTAAGGATCAAAACATTAAAAAAAAAAGTGAGACATTAAATACAACTTTTTTATTCATGTAACTAAATAAAAAACAATTTATCATATTATTTTTTAGATGAGCTATAATTTTTTTTTAAAAGGTAAAGTTGAATACTGATATACCAGTATTAAAAATTCTTATTTTTTAAATTAAAATTCATCTTGCTAACAATTTGATAAAATTTTTTTCTAATTACATGTATTAAAATCATTATATTTAGTTTTAATTTTAGATTTTTCAAATTTTAGTCCTTAATAATTCCTAACTATAACAAAGAGACTAAAAGTAAACAGAGTAATAGATTATAGACGAATTAAAAATAGACATTTTTAAAAAAGTTTTTTGTTAAATATTTAACATCTAACTAACAGAGGGATCGAAATTGAAATAAAGCAAAAAATTAGGAATCAGAATAAGACTTTTTAAATATTGAAAACTAAATTTAAATTAAAGGTAGACTTTAAAGACTACGTGTAAAACTAACCACAAATAAAATAATAAATATTGTGGTAATTTATACGTGTGATTAGACTAGAACTAGCTCAATACATTTTTTATTATTTTTTACAGGAATACCAAATGATATTTCAATGCGGGTACATCTCTCTCTCTCTGTCTTCTTTTTTACACTCCATCTCAAAATTTGATTTTTTTTTTCACCTTTTCTAGGTATTAACTTAACTAGAAAAGAATTTTTTCCTTTTCTATTGGTCCTACTAGGACCCACTAGTACAGACAGATCTTAAAACCGTCTTTTAAAAATAAGACAACGATTAGTTAAACCATCGTTTTATCCATTGTCATCGTATGTCAAATACATATAATGACTAACCATTGTCTTATATACGCGTAAAACTTTTAAGAGTCTAGAAAAAGTATAGTTTTGTGCAAGTTCTTTATTAAAAATACCACATCTCTGACAGTTTTTGTAAAACCCATTATTAAAAGTCTCTAAAAAATTTTAAAAAAATCCTTTTAATAAAAAATATTTCTTTGTTTAAACAACAGTTTCTTCTAATCTTATTCACAAATTAGATAAAACATTATTCACATTTCATCAATAACACAATCAATATTTTTTCTAAGAAATTTATTGCAAATCCTTCTTCTCATTTAGAATCAGTATATAAAACAAATATAATAAACAAAGTTTTCTCCACAAAATCTAACAAAGAAAGAGTACTTTGAACATGGTAGCAAACAACAACTAAAGATAAACAATTCTAAAAGTAAAAGATGAAGGAATTAGGAGAAAAAAATCATGGCGAACATCACGATAAGGTCATGATTGGCGGAGGGGGGACAAGGGATAACAACCCACACTACAAAAAAAACTACATTTAATGACATATTATTTACGACATGTAGTTTTTAAATGTCGTTGAAAAGTACATACAATGACATCTCTAACAAAGATATCGTTAATAACATTTGAAACAATAATTCATGACATTTATATCGATGTCGTATTAAATATCTCATTTTAACGACAATAGTTTAGTGTCGTTAAATTATTTAATGACAAGTAGGAGATGTCGTCAAAGCCTTGGAGATTCTATGATATCCACAACATCTTGACCAATGTCGTCTATAAAGGTTGTCGTAGAATCTCCAAAGCTTTGATGACATCTCCTACTTGTCGTTAAATAATTTAACGGCATTAAACTATTGTCATTAAAAGGAGACCTTTAATACGACATATATATAGATATCATTAATTATTGTTTCAAATGTTGTTAATGACATCTTTGTTGGAGATGTCGTTGTATGTACTTTTCAACGACATTTAAAAACTACATGTCATAAATAATATGTCGTTAAATGTAGTTTTTCTTGTGATGCCATGGTCATGGTCGTGGTAGTCCTGGTGGCAACAGTAGTGGTAAGGGTTGAAAGAATAGTGCTTGTGGAAGAGATAAAGGAATTGACGAAAAAAAAAAACTTTGAGTTTTGAGTTTTGAGAGAGAGAGAGAGAGGTTGAGAGAAAATATAGAGTTTATAAATGAGAGAGATAGAGGGACGGAAGAAAGTAGCTTGAAGTTAGATAAAAAATGAGAAAATCTGAATACTTTTAAAAAACAAAATAAATGTTAAAAAATGTGCCTTTTTTTAAAATTTTTTTGGATACTAAACAACAATTTTTGAAGAATCGTCATCTAATATAATATTTTAGACGACGGTTTCTAAAAACCATCATCTAAAGTAAGCGTGTATATTTTTGAAACACAGCAGTCTCTATACCATGTTTTTTTTTTTTTGGATATTAAACCAACAATTTTGGTTAAATTATTGTCTAATTGACATCGTCTAATCTACAAATTATCGTACTGTCCCCACTAGTGTACGTTAACGTAAGCTTGCAGGACCATACAGACGTAATACAATCACTTATGACTCCGTGATATACGACAACAGAATGTGCTGGTGCATCTTTATCACATGTGACAGAAGGGTTGGCACAAACTTTAAAATGGAACCTCTCACATATAATAATTAATTTTTGTTTATTCGTCAATGTTTTAAAAATTTCCGGAGTTGGTTTAATTATAATATTATTTGGAATAATACTTGAAATAGAAAAGGGCGCAAATGGGGAAAAAATAAAAAAGAATAGAATCCAAAGTAGAATAGTGAACCATGTCCATATATATATACACATATACTTATTCATATGCTGGTAGTTGGGAAGGGTCTTGATTTGTTTGGAAAAAAGGTATGTATGTATATGTGTGTATGTATCATGTATGTGTATCTGCGTCACAAGCAGTACAGACAAGATATGTACCATCTAATCAAGTAGATATTTATTATTAGTTTTTTTCTTAAATTGATTTTTTTCTTTGTGCACATGAACAAACATATACAAATTCATTTCTGGATTCTTTAGAATTGAAGCATGATTTAGCCATTCTAAGTATCTACTCGGAAGACTGACATCCTTGGGTCAATTTTTAGTGTCTTAAATCGTATTTAACCAA
Organism: Artocarpus hirsutus; assembly: GCA_946598075.1. Taxonomy (NCBI): domain Eukaryota; kingdom Viridiplantae; phylum Streptophyta; class Magnoliopsida; order Rosales; family Moraceae; genus Artocarpus; species Artocarpus hirsutus. The sequence goes on from CAMOHE010050314.1 coordinate 29,136, forward strand.
TCATATTATGACATGTCATTGTATGAAAATTACGCAAAAGTCAATTAGATATTATTTAGGTTCGTTTGGTGCATCAGTTTGGAATGGTATGGTTTAAAACTTTAGAGTTTGAACCATGAATTTTAAACTGTGTGGTTTAAATAATGGTTTTAAACTGACGTTTGAAACATAAAGGTTTAAAATAAGAATAAAACATCACATTAAATTTAAAATGAGAATTGATGTTTAGAAAACTATAGTTTGTGAAAGAAAAATAAGAACGAGAAGGTTTTTACTGTAGAAAATGTTGTGTAAACTTGAGGAGAAAGGGGTTAAAGTTTGGGTTTTGGAGATGTTGACATGTTCAAAACCACGTCTTTAGTTTGAACTAACCTCAGTTATTACTCCATCAAATAGTTTGAATCGCTTCTATGGTTTGAACTGACTTAAACGGTTTTGAACCTACGTACCAAATGGTCTATCAAATTTTTTTAATAGTGCGTTACAATGCAATTATTTAGATACCATATGAGCAAATAAGCCGCTACTCCTCATAATATTTTAAGAACATTTTGTCAAAATCTTTGTTCCAGTAATTATGTTAAAATCTAATTTGAATTAGCGGTATCCTGATCTTTTGGCATACAAATTCCACAAGAAAAGTTGGCTACATTCAAGATCAAAAAAAAAAAAAAAAGGCTACTAAAAAAAACCTACAGCCATCAAGAAGCTAGAAGCAATTGACAAACGCTATTAAAGGAAGTTTTTCTTCAGCCCTAGCATGTTCAGGCATGGCTTTCATGCCTGGAGACGCTCCAGATTCGCCCAAATCTCTCTTACTAAATGACTATAAGTTCTTGCATCTGTCACTATAATTTCTACATTTTATTTACTTGCTCATGTGCAAGATCAACTATATCAATAAAAGGTCAACGGATTTTGCTCTTCCGATGTCGAGATTGGGATATTGGACCTCAATGCAAAAATATTATAAAACTAACAGATTTTTAAAAACAGAAAAAAAAAAAAAAAAAAAGAAATCTTTGTCATGCTCCTTTAATCCTCCAATCTACTCGGTCAAACCTACTCCCAATATGGTTGACCTGCCTAACGTTCAATTTTGCTGCCTGCTTCCTAAATTTATTTATGAGTTTTAAGTTTAATCTATAAAATTGTTTCTTAAATTTATATAAAAATAATGCACATATTCTCTCAAAAATATTTAAATGCGCGTTAGTGAGGGTACTATTGACTTCTGAAACAAGTTGCTGGTCTTTTAAAAAACTGAGAGGAGAATTTTTTTTTTTTCTTAGTTAAAATATGGTGTCTATTATGGTATTTTGAATAAAGTCAAGGATGCATTTAGAAATTTCACATAATTTGAGGGGGCAAAAAAAAGGGCAAAGGTAGGTTCCTGCCAGGACTCAAATTTGGTAATGCGTTTGTCTGGTCTAGGGCACCATGTCCTAACTTTTTGGCACATTATGCTTTTTATTCTTTCTGGCTTTTGAAGAATTTAGAGGTAAGAAGCAGCCAAAATGGGTTGGGGCTTTATCCCCTTAACTATACCAACCAAACACACCGACACACCAAATGCTGAAAATGACGCACATTTTACACGTTATCAGTCAAGTAAAATCGTAATTTTTCTCGACGTTAAGTTAATATAAACCATATTCTAAGCAAAATTTTTGGTTATTTACTTTGCATTATTTTTTATTAGTTAAAATAAATTTCTAACCCTTGAAAAACGTATTTGATCCGGTTTAAACATCGACCTAAATTAAACTACTCAAAAATAATTGTGCTAGATTTCTCTTTATTAACGAATCATATACGTCTCACCCGATGAAATTCATTAGATTTTTAAATTTATGTTATAGATGTACTATTAGTGTAACATTTGGAAAGTTCGAGATCATTAATGTGTCAATTGAAAATTTAGAGAATTAAAATAAGTTAGCGGCTACTTTTTAAGGACCAAAAGTTTAATCTGTTATTTTTTTTTTTTAAGCTTTATGTGGCGCCTCCACCATTAGAGTACATAAAAACATTTGATAAACATTTACGGTGTTTGGGAGAAAAATTTAAAAAACTATATACTATTATGTGTGGGAGTTTTATATTGTTTACAGTAGAAACTACAAAGTTTAAACTACTTTCCCAAGCACTCTCGTTAATCAAATCAAACGGTATCGAAAAAAGAAGCTCATGTTTCTTAAAATAGGATCAAAAGCCCCAAACTTCTCTGAGGAAAACTTCGTCATGTAAAATATTCACTCTACATAATCTCTCTCTCCCTTCACACCTCGATTTTCGAAGGATCTTTAGTACCATTCACAAGCAATAAAGCAACGGAAATTAATACAAGGCAGAACTGTTTTGACAAAATGACAGACATAAACCCTGAATTAAGGCCTTACTCTTTAGCGTTGTTTAATTGTTGATTGTTCATATTTTGAGACATATATTTGTATCTCTAATCCTACATGTGCGCAATAATTCATTCCACTAAAATAAATAGGAGGATTTAACAATAATATGTACAGATTTCACGATCTTACGTGGATTGTTAGTCGTTTAGGCCCCACACATCATATTCTACAGTAAAATACATTTAAAAAAAAAGAAGAAGATAAAGTGAAAATAGTACAAAAAGAAGTCATCATCTGCATTGCCAATCACAAGACATGTAACGATCAAAAAAAATCTAAAAATTAATAAACGTGATTAATTAGGGATTTTTTCAAAATTACTTGGTAATTACTTGAAATGTTATGATAGTGCATTAAAATAGTTATTTTTAATGTGCTAAACTAAAAGTTTATGAGTCATTAATTTCATGTATGAGCCATAGTACTGGCAATTACAAGAATCTCAATTTAAAAGATTTAAATTGAGATTATGTGATAAAAGTGGAATTTCTAAACTTACTATGATTGTGTAAAAATTCTTGCATGATATCAGTTCAGTAAAAGTATAGTTAAGTGTACAGTTATGATTACTGATCAAATTTGATCAACCTGACCATGATACAGTATAGATTTTAAAGACTAATTAAAGTGTCTTTAAATATTTTAAATACAAAAAAAAAAAGAAAAAAAGGGACAAAAAAATCAGCTCTTTCTCTCTCTACTTTCTCTCTTTACATTTTCTCTCTCTCTCCTCAAATCTCGATCAAGATTTCGATGTCCGTTTTCGACACCTCCCGCACCAACAGAAAGCTCTCGACAAGCTAAGTTCAATGGTGTCGTGCTGCTTACAACACCGCCAAAGGAAGTTGCACGCACCGTCCAAAGTGACAGAGAAACTCATTTTTTTCGACGTGATTTCTCTACCGTCCGACCACTAATCGACATGATCTTGGTGTCCACGGACTCAGCATGAAGAGAGAAACAAGATGATACCAGCCTCACCATTCAATTCTAGCTAGAAAGGCCCGACAGAGCTACCACATCTTCACCGTCGCGTCGCCTTTTAAACCGCCTCTCATAGCAGCAGCGGTGAAGTACGCCACTGCCACTGTTCGACTCAACCAGTGATGGGGAGTAAGAGCCCTCACGCAATTCCGCCACTACATCGCCACCGGCTAATGAAACGGAGAACGCCCGACGTTGCCACCATGGTTGAGCTTGACTCTACCATTTTTAGCAATGTTGGACCAAATTGAGCGCACGAGCATGCTTAGAGGAGGACGGGGAAGCTTTCCCCCACCTCAATTACAACAACCCGTCAACGATCAACGAAGTTCAAGGCCCACTGTAGTCAACCGCCACAGGAGCCTCCCTCCTTGCCCTTCCCAGCCACGTTGCTTCAAATTGGATAAGGGAAAATACTTAGAGACGAGTGGGCAACAAAAGCCCCAACTCAATTGCATGGTAGCTTCGCTGGAGACTCCATTTTTGCCATCAATGTCGAGCTTTGATCTGTTATGTTAGAGGCAGAATTAGATAAAATTGACACTGCCATTGGACTCAGAAGGGTCGATTTAGGGGAGTAGGCCCAAGCCCAATTGTCAACAGAGTCTGATTTGACACTGGTCAATGTCGGTTAAAGTCGATCAACAGCCGGTTAACGGTGACTTTTGGATTTTGTGATCCGGACCTCCGATCGACGATCCGAGACCACCTCTCGACTCGTTTTGACACTCGAATAGCATTGGTGACCTCTGTTCGAGCTAATTCTACTATGTTGAAAATCATCTAGTACCGACTGCATGTAAATCGAGACGACTCAAATTGTAGTAGCGGAGTTCAAAATGACATGTCCAGTAGCATATGATCTCCAGGAAGCATTCCTAGCCATTCATGGTCGCTCGAGGAGCACTGTAGAGGATGCTTCGCAGACTGTAAATACAACGAGATACAACTGAACCCGCTTAGCTCGGAGTCTAGGTAAGTAGGAATCTCACCTATAGTATGAACCGTTTTAAAATAAAATGTTTTAAATGTCTTCATATAGATTTATGAAAATGCATGATCAGTGATTTGTTACACTATTTTATGTTATGATGTGTGTTATGTTATGATTTATTATGTTATGTTATGCCATGACATGTTGTGTGAGGATGTTATGATCAATGTGTGATAAATGCAATATTTAAATTATATGGTTTAGTCACTCTCAAGTTAAGTATGTTTATAATTTACGATTTATGATTTATGTAATTGTGATGTTATGTAGCGATAAGTCATACTGCATACACACAATAAGGCAAGTGAAAGTGATAAGAAACGTTCGTATCAGCCGCTGTGTCATGAGGTACTCAAGTAAAGTTAAAGTTATGACCTCGGTATTTGATGGTTTCAAGTCTTCCACAAGGGAAGCATCTTAAGTCTTTCATAAGAGAAGCATCGTGTTTATGATCTCATAATTAATAATGTTCGTACAGACACAAAAGTTTATAAGATAAGAAAAGTTATGGAACAAAGATAAGAGTTAAAGTAAGGAATGAATGACTATAAGATGTTCATAATTAAGCATGAAACAAGTTGATAAGACAGCATAAAATGTTCATGCATAATATTTTTATTTAAATTTTTTTAAAAAAATTATGTTTTGCGAGACTGATTGCCTACTTGTTGAGCGAAAGCTCATTTAAATATGTTCATGCTGTAAGTAAGAAAACCTATCTCAACATTGATGGGCAATGATGAAAGACGGACAAATGGTGGAGATGAATATGGGCATCGCCCACGCAATGTAATATTTTTGCATTATTAATTTATGAATTTATGCATGTTTTTATTTTACGTTAACTGTTTATGAAAAATATTTTTATGTTTTCAAGAAAAGGTTTATGAAGGACGTTTTATGAAAAATGTATTAGAAATGTTTAATAAAAAATGTTTACGAAAAATGTTTTAAAAGAAAGAACTTTACAAATATGTTTTATGAATTTATTAATATAAAAGTTTAGACGGATATGCTTTGAGAAATTATTATGATAGTTTTAAGGAAGTTTAAAAACCATTTAGTATAATTTTATTCCATCATTTGATTTAAAATTCTTTTGAAATAGTTTTATTTACATAAAGAAATGTTTTAAACAAAGTAGTTTTTAAAATAATTATTCTTGTGTTCAATGGAAATGTTTTGAGAAAATTATTATGATTATGTTTTAAGAAAATTGATGTTGTGAAGTATGCAAAAGATTAAGTTTTAGAAATTATGATTACAATTACGTTGTTACCACTTTTAAGCAAGTAATGTTATTATGTCAGGTTTTCGAAAGTAAGTTTTAGAAAATAGTCATCATTTCCTTTATGGAATTAAGTTTTGATAAAGGATTTTTATTCTTTTAAAAGTTACACGTTAAGAATCCATTTGAGGAAAATTTTTATTCTGTAATTTTTAATACTTTGTGTTAAAGTATATTGAGATTACGATTATGTTCAAGTTAAGTAACGGCCATGCAGGCGGGTCGTCACAAGACACACATTAAACGCGTCCCTTCTTTTGTGAAGATCCATGAATCCCATAGCATCATTGATGACCTAGTCGTCCAGCAAAACACCAAAGATCCACTATAATTTCATCGTTTGGGAAAACTAACACTACAACATGTAGAGCAATCCAATGTTGAAAGAGTACAATGTTGGTCAAGAAACTAATGTCAATTAAGAGGATGTTGTAAGTCCCTGAATTCGACATTGGTTAGAAACCAAAGTTGTAAGTTAAGGCATTAGTGACATATAGGAAAATTCAGTTGTTTAGTGACATACATGAAAAGTTGTTTCTCTATGAGGTGTTTTGTACAGATTTGTCAGTGTTGGGCTCTAGGAACGAGATAAGGGTTAGGGTTAGGTTTCAAGACCAGTCTTGGGGTTGAAGTAAGATTTCAAGACCAAGGCCAAAAACTCAACCTTGTCCCAAAACCTGACCCAACCCTAGAATCCAAAAGCCAACTCCGAGCCGTCTCTAGTCTCAGTCTCAAAACCTGACCCTAATATTGGCCTCTCCTAAAACCTGACCCTAACCTTGTACCATTTCCCGACCCTGATACTGGTCACAGATCCTGACCCTGGCTGACCTTGGAGCCTGACCATGAAACCTGACCCTAATCCCCGATCCCAACCCCAACCCCAGTCTCAGAGCTCGGCCTCGGCCTCGACCTCAAAACTTAACCCTGACCTTGGCCCCAATCTTGTATCCTAAACTCGACGCAATCTTGAAACTTGACCTCAATCTAGGTCCCAAATCCTAACCTTAGACCCCTACTCCAGCCACGGAACTCAGCCCTGACCCCAACCGTGGCCTAGTCCTTGAATTTGACTCCGATCTTGACCCTGGTTCTAGAACCAAACCTCAACCCAATCATAGACCCAGACTCCGACCCCGACCCTAGTCCTAGAACCAATCCTTGACCTTAGTCCCTGAATCCAACCTCAACTTTAGCCCTAAATCTCGACCAGTCTAGAAACTTGACCCCGACCTTGATTCTAAACAGCGCACTGTCCTCGATAATGAGTTTGATCCGCTGATCCAACCGCATTGAAAACCCCGAGTCTAGATATTTTTGTCCTTGTTGAAAAATATGTATTAAATTTATCTTAGCAAACGTACTTTTTTGTTTTTTATTCTAAAAATAAAAAACAAATAGATGGTACCAAATATTTTTTATTTTAAAAATAAAAACAAAAGACATATTTTTGTTTTTCTGTTTAAAAAATAAAAAAATGATACAAAACAAACCCTAATTTACTTGGTAAATAACGTATTTAGTTGTTAATGGTATAGGTAGAGTAGCTTGCAAGGACTTTAGGTCAGACGTTATGTGATCCATTCTAGTTGTAATCTTCATTGATTCAACAAATTGTCCTTGAGCTTCATCCTTAATCTCACTTGGTACCTTATCTATTATTTTGTTTCAATTTTTGGTCCCTCTGTTTGCTAGGTGCTAAATATTTGATGGAGAACTTTTGAGATGGCCTACTTTGGTCCTTATTCTATTATTTTGTTAGCTAAGTGTTTTACTAGGGATCAAAATTAGAAAAATCTACTGTGGAAACTAAATATAACAATCTTGAGACATGTAATTAAAACTAAAAGAATTTTACTATATTGTTAATCAGTTGAATTTTAATTTTTAAATAAAAACAATTTTTTAATATAAATGTTATATACATATGCATATATAAAATCATAATGTTCAGCTTGTTTTTTTAAGCTACACAATTATCCAATATTTATATACTAACATAAAAATTCAACTTACTTTAAAAGTAGATAAATAAAATTCAACTGAGTAACAATATAATAAAATTGTTTTGGTTTTAATAACATGCATAAAAATCGTTATTCTTAGTTTCTCACTTTAGATGTTTTCAATTTCGATACCTAATAGCATGTAGCTAACAGGCAAGACCAAAAATAAAACAAAGTCATAAAGGATAATTACAAAAATTTCCCCTAAACTATAGTTCTTGTAACACTTTATCCTTGAATTTTAAAATTTAACATCTATTTCTCCTGAAATATAAACAATTAACAAAAATAGTCATTCTATTAGAATCTTAAAGAAAAATTAACAAATAATATTAAAATCAAAGGTATTTTAATTATTGTGCTTGTTAAAATAACCACTAATATTAAAACTATAATAAAATAGTATTTATTGATATTAAAAACAAAAAAAAAAAAATCAACTTAAACCATAATACTATTTGGATCCTTCTTTTTTTCGATATGCAAAAATTTTCTTTTAAATTTTATTAACTTTTCACACCCAAAAATTATTTCAAAAGTTTAAAAGTTATAGATACTAGTGAAAAAAATATATATATAACACAAATATATTCAATATAACAAATAATATAACACAAAATTTTCAAACTAGGAAAAACTCTAATGGTATTAATAAAATTTCTTTCATATTTCAAACTTTTCATGATCATTTATTACTTTTAAGATTTCAAAATATTTTTTTGAGATCCAAAAAGTATTAACTTTTTAATTTCTTTTTTTTTTTAATTTTAATCATCAATAAAGAGTAATTTTCATTATTGTTTTAATTTTTCAAGGTATTTAATAAGAAAAATTACCAAAATACCCCTAATTTTATAATTATTTGCTAATTTTCTGTTAAAATTCTAACAAAAGGACTATTTTTATTAACAATTCATACTTCACAAGAAATAAATATTATATTTTAATATTTAGAGGAAAAGTGATACGTGGACTATATAGTTTAGAGGGATTTTTGTAATTAATTCAACTTGTAAATTAATAAAATATTCAATATATAACTAATTGAGGGACCAAAATCTAAATAAAGTCATAGATTGAGGACCAAAATGGAGATTGTAGGTAAACTTAAAGACCATTTGTGAGATTAAATTTTCTTATTTAAATTATTTATAGAATTATACGTGCCATAATATATGCTAATTTTTAATAAATAAATAAATATATAAATTTACTTGGTAAATAATATATTGACATAGCATAAAAAATAGTGATTAAATGTATTTATCAAACAAATTACAATTTTAAATTTTTTAAAAAATTGGTAAATATTTTATCTATTATAAATTGTTAAGTGTTAAGTAATTAATTGATTAAGCAAAGAAATTAATAAATATTGAATATTGACAGGCCATAAGCAAATATTTGATTTGTTAAGTTAATAATTTGGCAAATAATGGATTTTCTAGAACTCTAATTTTCATAATCCTCATGATCATGTTTTAAGGAAAAAAAAATCCTTCCAAACCCTAAAGAACCCTCGTTTTTAGAACACATCCAAACCCAATCTCAAGGGTGCCTAGATAGCAATCGATGCCGAAGCTATGTGATTATTAGTTATTTTTTTAAATAAATATGATCATTAATTGTTATAAATTGCAAATACATATTTTAATCTCTTATCACAAAAAAAGTTTCATATTTCTTGTTTATGAGGTGAGTAAGTAAATTATTTTTTAGATAAATCTGATTATTAATTATTATGAATTGCAAAAACACATTTTAATTGCTTATCACAAAAGGGGCAGTTTCATATTTCTTGTTTATAATATGAGTGAGTACACAAAAAAAATGTTATGTCTTTTGCGTGTGTGTGCACATATATACACACATACACAAGTCTTAAATCTGACACCCTGGTTAAACCATCACTTGTAATTTTTTTTGTTCACTAATGTACATCACTTATATTTTTGTGTAACATTTAATTTGTTTAAATATAACACTCAATGTTATAAGTATTATTTTTTACCAAAAAAATTTATAAAGGTTGAACTATATTTATAAATGTTATATTCAAACAAATTAAGTGTTAAATAAACATATAAACGATATTACAAATACTTGACTAGTGGAGACAATTCCGTTTGTTTTTGTTTTTGTCTTATGAATATGCCGACACAAGAATGAGTGGGAGTGACGTGATACAAGGCTCTAGGTTTTAATTATTTTTCTTCCTTTTTTTGCAAGATATTTTTTTAAGGTAATTTAGCAAGATTTAATAATAGTATGATTAAAGAGACTTTAAATCTGCATTGACTATTTAATATACGACAAGTTCCCGTGCATATTCTACCCTCAACTAGCTAACAACAGTAAAAATTCCCATGAATTGTGCAAAAATAAAAATGTTGACTATATTGTAAGTAGATGCTATCCTACACTGTCGTGTTTTAACACCACCATGCCACCGACATGATTCTTTGGGAAAAGACAAAAAAATCATTAAATAATTTTTTTAAATTGTCTTTTAAATTTTAATTGGAAAACAAATTGAATTTGATGAAAAAAAATATAGAAAATATTGTACTGCCAAGTACCAAACCACAATACACTACTTATAAGGTGTTTAAGAGTGGTGAGAACAACTCAGTTTCCACCATAAATTCAGTTATAAATAATAAAAAGCTCTCACATGTTACAGTAACAATAAAAAAATTGCTACAGTATAAAACTTTCACATACTACAGTAAAAGTGGTTCTCACTACTGGTTATTACCATTTTTCCAAACACCTACTTAAACGGTCTCCCACAATCTAATCACCAAGGACAGTTTGGTCATTTCAGAAGGAGCTTCTTTATGCCCTCTTAGGCACGTGCCAAAACGTCCTTATCCAATCTCGCAAAGAAGTCCCTGGATATTCATTAATTACAATGGCGTACCCTTTTTTTTCATCTTTTTTGCAAACAAATCCCCCCTTCTAAAATCGGAGATACAATCTCTTTCTACGTCACTAATCACAAATGGCATAAGACCCGTATTTTATGGCATAATTAGACACGCATTTTTCAAAGCCTTATCTATTTTTTTTCTTTTTTCGTCCTCTTTTGGTGAAAACAAAATTGGAACAATCTCTCATTTTCTACGTTGCAAAAAGAAAGTAAATATGCCCCCATAGATTAAAAAAAATAAAAAAAAGAAAAAAAATTTATAAAATATTTGATAGAATATTTAAAACCGTTGATTAGAATTATTTTTACTGTATTATATAAAAATTTTACATTATAATAATTTTTTTATTGTTATTATAACATATAAAAATTTTATACTATTTATATCAAACTATTTTCTACCAAACACCCTCTATCGAAGAATTGTCGTTCTTGTTGCTGTCTAGACGAAAAGACGTCGAACATCTCTCTAGTAAACGTAGAGAATATGCTTACAATATTCCCAAAATCATTGACTTTCCTTAAAATTTAGATACAAAGAAATGCCTTATGGAGTGCCGTTATGAGCGGATTGTGATAGCTTAAAGGAGGCGAACAAAAAAATGTAAAAAAAAAAAAAAAGCAAAAAAACACTAAGGACTCAGAGTACCACTTATACCATAGCCCTTGGAAGTGCTATTATATATATTGGATCAATATATCAACTCAAGCGTATCAATATTGATAATTTCAAATATTCAGCAGCATTGACTCTGAAGGCTGAGTATACGGTTGCCTCTTGAACTTTAAATTTTATAAAACTTATGTTAAAATTATATTTTCTCTCTCTTTTTAAAATTTTATGTCTTTTTATTTATCCTATATTATTAGTTCAGTCACGTCTTTGTCACCTAACTAATTTTATTCAATTTGATCGGTAGATGTTTGTGCCAAATTAAAGTACAGATTTTTTTTAAATATATAGTAATTTGACACATACAGCCTTCAGTTTTATATTTTGCAATTCCCCTGAAAAAGAAAAAAAAAAAGAAAAAAATTTGTTTTGCAACACAAGACAAGTCAATAGTGATTTTTTTGCTGAATTAATAGTCAAAAATTGTTAGCGCATTACACATATAACGGTATTCTATCAATAAATGACATATAGGAATGGTCTTTAATTTGTCCCACCTATGTCTTTTTTTTGAAAAAATTTATTTGATTGTCAAGAAGATAGGAACGTTACAACCCAAGTTCTACACCAAACTGAACGTTGAAAACAGTGGTCCCAGCTGCGGACTATTTCTCTAGAAAGACAATTTAATATTTATCTATCATATTAAATTTTGAAAAATTCATATGGATTTTTTTTTAAGCAAAGACGGTTTAGAAATTAGAAATTAGAAATTTGATACTTTTCTTTTCATCTTTTTTTTTAATGGGGTTTTTTCTTCCTGAAATTTTAAGTCATGCATATGTCATTATTATATAATTTTGATATGCTTGCTAAATAGTAATAATGATCAGCAACCCTTACAGAAAAACTAATGAGCAGCCCTACATGAAAAACAAAAATCATAATAATGAGCATCGTTGGAATATCTGGTGAACTTCATTTATTGGCCCCAAAGTAGACCCATGCACTATTTGCACATTACACCATACCATATGCTAGAACATAAATGGAAAACAATAATGTTGAGTGTTCATTTAAAAGAGTTCTAGATATTCCTTAAAAAAATAAAATAAAAAAAAAATAAAAAAAAAAAAAGCAGAGTTCTAGATATCAACGTTTATGTCTTCTGTCTAGCTACTAAAATAATATACCAAATTATTTGTACTTTTTTCCTCACTCTTTTAATTGGACTCCAAACACAATTTGGTCCATCCCATCTTCTTCATGATTCTAGAAATCTTGTTTAATTAATTGAGTATTGCCGAATTACTTTTTAATATTATTATTCAACGTGGACATACCAATATATGTAGGACATATTAAGTGGTCTGTATTAGGACATCATATTGTACACATAATATTTAAGTTGATCAAGTTGATCATTGTATTTTATAAGTTAATATAAATGGTAAATTGATACGATTAATGTCGTATTGTAGAACATAACCAACTTTTTATGTATTATATTTTATTATTTTATACAGAATCTATGGTTCATGTTAAAGTTAGATACCAACGTAGACACCAGTTGGACCAATATATATATATATATATATATATATATATATATAAAGAATGGATGGCTCATTATGAAAGTGTATTGTTTTTAAAAATTTTATTTTGACACTTCAATTTTTATAAAATTACATTTTATCCCATAATTTTTAAGGAAATTTTATCCCAAAATTTGAGGAAAATTACATCTTAAGCATCAATTTTTAAAAATTGTATTTTCGATCCCTTGATTTTTTTAAAAAAATTACATTGACTTCTTATACAATATGTCATGACAACAAACATTGTATGTATTATGACAATATAACATAATATGGTACAACTTATACCATAGACTACAATAGAATACTAGCTACTAAACATAACCATATATTATGTATAAATAAGATAATATTTAATATTCCATAAAATATAAAATCTAGCCTCTTTCATAAAATTAAGACTACATTAAATAAAGACAATAAGTAATGCAAATATAAAAATTACAAATCTTTTACAATATCAAGATTAATATAGCAATTTTATACAGTTGTTCTCACAACATCGTTGACCTTAAATAAGATCTTTTTTTTTTTATTATTTCAACTATGAAAAACTCCTCTCTTGGGAAGTAAGTCACTGAAATTGTTGACCCTATTCTATAAGCAATACAAACATTTGAAAAAAAAAGAGAAAAAAAAAACTTTCTTTCCTATGTAATCAAGTTTTTTAATTGGATTACTATTTTCTTTTAGCAAAATTCTTTCAAAACTTGGGTTGATATCACTTTTAACTCCCTCAAATTATACAACTTATATTATTTTCCTTAAGCTCCCAAACTATGTAATTTGATCCATACTAGGCCCTAAACTTTAAAACATGAGGTGTGACACTTCTAAACTATGCAACTTGTCCTATTTTGGTCCTAAAAGTTAAAATGTTACAAATCACCCTTCAAACTATGCAACTTGACCCATTTTAATCCTTTTGTTACTAAACCTTTTATATATTTCCAAAATTTTTTAATCTTATTGTCCAACATATAATTATAAATATAAAGGATATATTTGGTGGACTATATTAAAGCACCGTATTATTTAATAAATGTTTGTCATTTTTATTATGCTGTATAAGTTAATACTAATGTTAAATCAATATGATTAACGTCTTGCACTTGAATGCAGATCGGGCTGAAACTTATAATTTTCTTACAAACTGAGGGATCATAATGTAAATTTATATTTTTTAAAAATTTACATTTTGACCCCTTCAATTTTATAAAATTACATTTTCTATCAATTTTCAAAAATTCATTTTGATCCATTACATTTTTTACCCCATAATTTTTGAAAAGTCACATGTTGAGACCTCCATATTTTGAAAAGAGTATTTTAATCCCTTCATTTAAAAAAAAAAATTACACTGATAGTATAACACAATATAATTTATCTTATACCATACAATATATAACAAGCTACAAAACACGACCATATATATTATGCATAAGTAAGATAAGATTACTCTTTTAAAAGTACAAAATCTAACCTTTTCCCCAAAATTAAGGTGTATTTTTAATGAAGATAATAGTTGACGCAGATATAACAAAAGATGTGCTAAATACAGACTCTATTTTAGACCCTTTTTTTTCAGATGCTAGCTTACTCTTATGACACATGTCATTTTATCTTTTTTAAATAAATTCACGTGATAACAATCACAAGATATATATATATTTTTTTGCTTCCCAAAAAAGTCTAACGATTTTTGGATTATTTAATTTTTGAAATTTGATAATAGCTATAATACATGTTCGAAAGGAAGAAATTTAGGGATCCTAAGCAGCGTCCCTTAACCTATGTTGAGATGAGGTACAAAATAAATGGTATGACTTCAAAATAAAACAAAAATATAGGTATATTAACATTTAAAGAAAATTACATGTAGTGCCACATTTTTAAAAAAAATGTAACATTCATATTAAACTTTAAAATGTTGTCTTACACTTAATCATGTGTGTATTTATAAGAAATAAGAAGTTTCAAATACGAAATTTATGAAAATTCTCCCTGTATTTATTTTGCCCAAAAAATATGTTGCCAAGATCAAAGTTTTTGAAATTTGGACACTTTGCAAGATGTTTCTTCCTTATGCTTCAAAAACAAAAGATGATGCTGTAATTTTGCTTATTTGTAATTCTTAGGGGTTTTTTTCCTAATGAGACTTAGGGGGTTGTCTCATTAGTGTTTGAGGAAAAAAGTAACATTAAAAATAAAAATAAAAGGAACTCTTACTTATTTTTAAGAATATTTTTTCTGCGCTTGAAATGTGAAGCAAACATGGCCACAAGGACATCCCAGAATTAAAAACTTTCTTTTGTTATAAAGTGTTATTCCCAAAGGCTTGAATGAGTCCTGCCATGCACATGGCATGGGTTCTCTTCTGCAGCCCTCACGTTGAAGGTTTAGTCAATTTTTTATGCGATTATAGGAAGAAAGGAGGCAAATGATACAACTGAATCACACTGATTAATTGCAAATTTTTGAGGTTTGGCTTCTCAACAGTCAACATCAAACACAATAAAATAGGGAACTAAAATAATATGATTTGTTCTCAAGTTTTGAATTATGGCCAGCAACTCTTTAAAAAAAAAAATTATGGCCAGTAACAGATTCAGCCTTTACTTTATTTTTTTTTTGGTTTTAATGATATCATTCCCAAATTTTGTTTTATGTTTACTTTCATTTAGACCTTTTAAAAAAATTTAAACTCTCATTTAGAAAATATATGTATACATTTTTTTTCATCTTTAATTTGTAACTTTTATTTAATAAGTTGATATTGTTTGTTGATATCTCATTATCTTAAATACATCACTCATCTTCTCTATCATTCAAATTTAGATATCGACAAACAATATCAACTTATTTAGTAAGTTATGCATTAAATATAAGAATAAATGTACAAACAAACTATTCTTAAATGAGAGTGTAAACATAAAACAAACTTAAGAGTGATAAATTTTTAATTTTGCCCTTACGAGTGATTTATGTGCAAATCACATGGATTTAATTCTGTTAATCTGAATAGAAAATCAAATAAAAGGGACAAAGTGAGGAGCTTTAAAATTTCGTAGAGCAAATTAATGACTTTTAAAGTTTAAGAAACAAAATATGAGATACCTTAAAGTTCAAGAGTTATTGGTATTAATAATTTTTTTCTCTCTTTTTTATTTTATTTTTATCCTTTTTTGGGCTTCTTCAGCCCTTTTTTTTTTTTTTCTTTTCTCATCCTTATTTTTTTTCTCTATGTTCCCCTTTGTTCTTCTTGTTCACCCTTCTTTTTCATTCGCGTTTTTAGCCTTTTATTCTTGTTTCTTCTCACATATAGGCTTTTTTTTTCCCTCTTTCCTTCTAATGTTTTATATATTTTTAATCTAATATAATCCAATCTAACTATAATAGGCTAACAAATGGATTTCCTCCCCTTAACACACTCCCCCTTCTCTCTTTCTTTTTTTTTTTTTTTTTGCTTTTTTATTTTTTCTTCCTGCTTTTCTCTTCTCTGAATTTCTTTTCTTTTTTTATCGCTTTTTTATCTCTTTTTTTTTTTTTTTAGCTTCCCTCATCCTTTTTTTGTTCTTTGTTCATCCTCATTGTTATTATTATTATTTTTTGATTTTCTTCCTTTTATTTTTTACACTCTTTTTTATTTGCATTTTCAATGCTTCATTTTTATTATTTCCTGTCTTCGTGCTTTTTTATTTTACTTTTGCCCTAATTAATATCCTATATACTTTTAAATTCACTTCTCTTAAACAGATTTTCTCAATATATTCCGATTTATATACTAATGGAGATGTTCGTGTTAATTTCATATTCATATTAAGTAACAACTAATTGAGATCTTTCTTATCAAATAATTTAAAACATGTCAACATGGTCATCAAAACTTAATATGTAAATAGAACCTACAAAATTTCCGTGACTAGCATATAAAAAAGTTAAAAACTAATGAGCAAAGTGAAACCTATGAAGGTGCATACAAAAATGAGTATTTTTGAGTGGGGTCATAATGGTGTAATCATAAATATTTTTGGAGTGAATTTTAATAAAATTACAATGTTTAGTAACGGCCCTATGCAAGTCTGCAAAACTTCGCAGCAACTCCAATCGGAGGAAATGTCCTTCAAAAGAGAACTGCATATTTAATTCTGCTGGCCTCTTGTCAATATATTAATTTGCCAAAATGAAAATGTAGGCAATGAACCATACTTATTGCTGTTCAAAAAAAAGAAAAAAAAAAACCCTTATATTTATGTAGGCGACTATAATTAATTCCTTCTCAAAAAGCAATTATGATTTTTCTCTGAAACGCTGAAAAATTCTTTCAGTTGCAATAATTTAGTTTAATTTCAGACAAAGGAAAAAAGAAGGAAAAGCTTAGCAACAAGACCATGGATTTACAGCAATGGGGTCTCCATCCCAACATTCATTTCTTTTTTTCAATTATTTATTTATTTATTTGGTTTGAACGTATAATATTTATTTAATTTGTCGGTAAAAATGTAGGACGGAACAATATTACCTATTCTATATGATAATAAATAATTTATAGCCTTAGGAATCTTGAGCTGTTTGGAATGTTAGCTGTTTAAATTCCTTATTATGGAGCTTCCATAAGAAGATCAAAACTAATTGTGCATGCCCTTCAAAAAAAGAAAAGAAACGGATGATGAGCTAACTTTGTATTGACGCGTCTGTTATGCCCTTCATTTTAGTACTCTTTTAGGCAAGAAATCTGAGCTGTAATTAAGCCTTTTTTTTTTTTTTTTGTTTGATGGAGTAATATAGCGAGTTTATGTTCTTCATTTCGGGATTTTTACACTTTTTGCCCCCTGAACGTATCATACATTTGTAATTTGTCTTCTGAAGTTTTTATTTTGGCAAAGTTATTCTTATCTTACATAATTTGTAGCAATCACCAAATTAATAGCAATCTTAGTTTTTTGATAGAGATTTACATGTGATTTTCATGTCAATCGTAAGCATGTAAGCTACTCTTTTATGCATGTTATCTCAAATTTATATTTAAAAGAAAGTTAATTCAAATTTATCTATTTTGATAAAAACTTAATTAAAGATAATAATCATGCAAAATTTGGGTTAAAATATAATAACCATTCATGTCTTTTTAATAAACTATTTATGTGCAAATTACATGTTAATTTTAATCAAAAAATTAATATTACAATTAATAGGGGTTGATTTGCTATAAATTTATAAATTAAAAAGGCAATTTGCAAAAATTAAAGTTCAGGGGGCAATGGTAAAAAAACCTTTCATTTTATTACAATTCATTATTGAAATGTCTATCATACCAAGAGCTGGCGTGTCTTGTTCGAGCCAACACGATTACAATACAACATAATTAGCCTAAACACAAACACCACACAATTAATAAATGTGTTAAGAACTCAAACATGAATACGAACTACACATGGCACACGTAACATGACACAACATGGTTAACACAATTATTAAACAGGCCGTGACGGGTCCATATAATAAAAATACATATATGACATGTTTATGGCCCAGTTAACTAAAAAATTAAAAAACAAGAAAGAAAATTAAAAACATAACCAAACATTTAATTTTTTATATGTATTATAAATGTGCATGTTCGTGTTGTGTCTTACCGGCACGTTCACGGCCCGTTAATTCACGTGCTAATACGAATTCAATCCGTTTTATTTTTGTGTTGTTTGAGATGTTATGAAACGGTAACTGTGACATCTTGTGAGCGGGCGTTAAACTGGGTGTTACACTAATACATTTATAGCCCAATTAGTAAAGGTGTGGCCTAAACCCGTTTATCTTGTGTCATTTTGTATCCTATCATCGTATAGTACCCAAATTGTTGGCTCCAATCGTGCCATTCATTTTATGATTCTTTTATAGGGTGTTTAGCATAGTGGTGGGAACCATTGATTAAAACTGTTTTTTTACTGTAGCATGTGAGAGCTTTACACTGTATCAACTTTTTTCTTTTTTACTGTAGCATATGAGAGCTTTACACTGTTTATAACTGAGTCAGTGGTATAAACCACCCTTAGCCAAACACACAGCTAGTGACTAATATAATAATAGGCAAGAAATAACGAATTGCAATAGAGCCAGTTTAAAGTTGAGTTGGGAGTTAAGATAGTTAAAAATAATAATAATAACAACAACAACATTTAGAGGGCTTAGATTGAGAGACAACAAAAGGGAAGTAAAAATTACATAATTTATTTATTTTTTAAGGAGTGAATTAATATATATCTTCGTTATGTAAATATCATTTATATATCCTTTTTTTAAAATTTCATATATTCAGAACCCTAAAATACCCTCTAACTAAATATTATCATATATTTAAATTTTTATAACAAATTTTCTTATTTTTTGAATAGTTAAATTAGGAAAAAAAACATACACGTATATTTCTTATTTTAACATAGTACATTGATGCATTATCATTATCACGTGAAGTTTTAAAAAGTTGAAATGAATGTCATTGAGTATCATTATCATCACATATCATTAACTTAATGATATAACAATTATATAACATATAATATACATAAAAAGACTTAATAAATACTATGTCATTAATTTAATTACATATCACAAAAAAAAGAAAAGAAATGTCATTTACTTAAAGTCTTAAGAAATGAATGTCATTGTGTATCATTATCATTACGTATCATTAACTTAATGATATATCAATTATATAACCAGTAACACACATAAAAAGACTTAATAATACTGTGTCATTAATTTAATTACAACACCTTAATTTTAATTTGTCAGTAAAACTATATCATTAATTTAATTACAACACTCTAATTTCAATTTGTTGGTAAATCTAACTTGTCGATAAATAAATTTCATCTTTTTAGGGAATTTTAAAATCGTTATTTTAGATACCAATTTGAATTTAAGCAACAAACACCCTAATTTTAGGGATTTTTTTAAATATAATGATATCATAATCCGATTGAAATCTTAAATATGTATATTATAGTTATTCTAAAAAAATAAATTAAAACTAACAATATCATTATTATGGTTATTAATGTCTTTATACATACACATTGAAACATATAAAGAATATTCATGAACTACACACATATTTTAATTCTACAAATAAAAAAAGTCACATATCTTATTAACCTTAAAAGGAATTCTTTACTGCACTCACCGTGGTTTATGTAAAATAATAACTAGATTTAGAACCTGTTTGGTCCAGTTTTTGTCTATGCATTTAATTAGTAGAAAAAGTGAAGTAAAAACTGTAACTTTTCATCAATTGTTTAAAACCATATTTTTAAAAGAGTTTAAATGGGTCAAAATAACTTTTTATTAAGTTACAAAAATACAGTATTTAAGTTTCTAATGTATTATTAACATTATGATACAAATTTTAAAGTCTATTTCAAAAATATTTTTTTTAAAGTCATATTTTATGGCTTTGATGGTAAGCACTTTTAAAGAGTCAAAATATTTATGATAGATCATCTAAACACTTCTAAAAACAGTTTTTAAAAAGTTCTTCCAAACAAGTAATTTTTTGCCCTTTATTAATAGGTCTTAGAATTTTTAATCTTTTCATTTTTTTTAAGTAGAAAAAAAGGGATTTTCTCTTAAAAAAAGAAAAGATAAAATAGAATTCATAAAAAGCCTGGCAATTAATAGAAAAAAAAATATATAAATGCAACGAAAAAATAAACACAAAATCCCAAATAGTACCAAATTCCACTATAAAAGGACACTCTATCTTTCTCTCTCTTTCAAGCTCTCTCTCTTTTTCTTCCCTCGCTCATAAACTGCCAAAGTGCTCTTCTGTTTCTGCTTCAATTTGCTTGCAAGAAGAAGCAGAAATATTGGTCGGCAGAACGGTTTGTGAGAGAGAAGAGAGAGATAAAAAAAGGGTCTGTTTGGGAGAACGGAAAGTACAGAGAAAAAGAAGCTTTTTCTGTACTTTCCATCTATAAACACTGAGAAAAACAGAAAGAGAGAGAGAAGATCTGGTTTTATAACGTAACCAAACAAATTGGCTCATTTTCCTTACGAAGGAGATCAATATAAAAGATCGATTTTTCCTATTCTTCTTTTTCTTCCCCTGTTTTGGTTGAAGCAGAGGAACCCAGAAAGAGAAAAAGCAAAAATGGCGGAAACGACACAGAAAGATCTGATGGCAGAAACGTTTCAGAACCCAGGATACGACATTGCGTCGCAAGTGGGTCTGATGTGGGAGCTGATAAAAGCGCCATTGATAGTTCCTCTGCTTAGGATTGGCGTCTACATTTGCTTGGCCATGTCTCTTATGCTGTTCATGGAAAGGCTTTACATGGGTGTCGTCATCATTCTGGTGAAGCTCTTTTGGAAAAAACCAGAAAAGAGGTACAAGTTTGAGCCCATTCAGGATGATGTCGAAATGGGAAGCTCCAATTTCCCTGTCGTTTTGATCCAAATTCCCATGTTCAATGAAAAAGAGGTCTGTCGTCGTTTTTGGTTTCTCCTCTTCCATGTTTTAGCATTCTCCTGATTATGTTTTATGTTTTTTTTTTTTTAAATTATGTTTCACTCCTTTTTTTTTCCTGGGTTTTGGATAAGAAAATGAGAAGCCTTAAAGTGTTGTTCTTTTTGTGTTTTTTGTGTTCAGGTTTACAAGATCTCAATTGGTGCTGCATGTGGGCTTTCATGGCCGTCCGATCGTCTCGTGATCCAAGTCCTTGACGATTCAACTGACCCTGTTATCAAGGTACCCAAAAAAAAAAAAAAACTTAAAAGCTTTTACTTCTCTGCAAATTGACTTTTTTTTTTTTTGAAAGTAATGGCTTGATACCCAGAAGAAACTCATTTTCTGATCCGGTGTCTAGTCTCCATTTTGGACATTTTTCACATTTTTCCACTTGAGAAAAAGCCAGAGTTTCGTGAAGGAAAAATAGGAATTGGCCACAATTTGTGAAATGGGTTTTGTTTCATTTCTAATCCCTAAAACAAAGAAAGGGCACCAAATGTGAGTGATTTTAGGAAACGGGTTTTTTTTTTTTTTTTTTTTTAAGTTTTTTTAACCATTAATAGCTAAAAAAAAGATGGGGTTAATTTGGTTTGCAGCAACTGGTGGAATTGGAGTGTCAGAGATGGGCAAGCAAAGGCATAAACATAACGTACCAAATCAGGGAAAACAGAACAGGTTACAAAGCCGGCGCTCTTAAAGAAGGGCTTAAGAGAAGCTACGTTAAGCACTGCGAATACGTCGCCATTTTCGACGCCGATTTCCGGCCGGAGCCTGACTTTCTCCGCCGATCCATCCCTTTCCTTGTCCACAACCCCGAGATTGCCTTGGTCCAAGCTCGCTGGCGATTTGGTACTATTCTTATTATCCACCCCTTCATTCCTTTTCTTTTTTGTTGTTTTCTTTAATTAAAAAAATATACATTTTTATAATTTAAAACATTATTAGTCACTGAATAGTATACCTTTTCGATAGACGGGATTTTAACCTGTGGAGTCAAGTGCTCTAATTAAAATGTTTTGCCTTTTTCTTTTTTTGTTCTGATATTTCGGAGACTGTCGGTGGCATTTCATTTCTGGCTTGATAGTTTTATCTATTTTGTTTGTTTTCCTTTCATGGAAAATATGTGGTAAGGTAAAAAAAAAAAATAAAAGTAAAAAGCGCACAAGAGTCGTGACTACTTGCATTCCCCATGGAAAAAGTTTTTCTTTTTTTTTTTAGATAACTGTTTTCGTCGGCGGGCCTGCATGGGGAAAAAGTGGGGTCCATAGAGATGAGAAAACCCATCAATCACGGGTGGGCTTCGCTTTAGCACTTGGCACAGCCAGCCCTCTCTCATCTAATCTTCTCCTGCCTCCATGATTGTGGAACTCTGCTCAGTCCGTTAGTCCCCACAGTGCACATTACTCTGTGCGTGGGATCCAAACCCTAAAAAAAAAAAAAAAAAAATAACAGAAAAAATCTAAACTAAAGCTTATAATAATTTACTTAAAAGCTTGGCTGGGTTAGTTCACAAGAGACTCTTCTGTTTAAGCAAATTATTCGAGTTTGAGTCCTTATGAACCTAACTGTTAGTGTTAGAAGATTTTTATTGTCTTTGAATCTCTTTATAGGTCGGTTCTAAATTAATTTGATAAACCTTATAAAAATTAAATAGCTTTTTATATAAAGTGTTTGTGTCTCCGGTCTGTAATGGGCTAGGAAAATCGAAAATATGGATCACCAAAAAAAGAAAAAAAAAGCTTAAATGCTAGTTTGGTGTAAGAAAAATTACCACGTCATCACTCTGTCATCTCACGTCAACATAAAGGTTTAGGACAATTGCGTCATTTTAGGGGCTATAGAGACGGAAAATGTATTATCAAACTGCGAAACACAGTTAGTGAGAGGAAAGGCTTGTCTCTTGAAAAATTTGATGCATTACCATAATCATATGACATTAAAAAACACCTTAGTGATGTTATTCCCATGAAAATGAGATATTCAAGATTGTAATCGTCATATAATATATATGGCAAAAATTCCGAGTGTGTATTTGTCATTTTACACTGTGACCGACTCAGGATTGTACGGAAAAAGGGTGAACCTCCTTTCCCTTGCATTGAGAAGCACTTCTCAATGCAAGGAAAGGGGGCATTGCTGTCATTTCAAATTCTATTTGTT
The DNA here is from genome assembly GCA_946598075.1 of Artocarpus hirsutus. Classification (NCBI taxonomy): domain Eukaryota; kingdom Viridiplantae; phylum Streptophyta; class Magnoliopsida; order Rosales; family Moraceae; genus Artocarpus; species Artocarpus hirsutus. Next base: position 52,631 of record CAMOHE010050314.1, read on the forward strand.
TTTTTCAAAATGTTTTTCAACTGCACTCGCCGGTCTCCACGTGCTGTTGAATTTTATCCTTTCTAACAAGAAAAACAAAGAAGAACGGAACAAAAAAAAAAGAAAAAGAAAAATGAGGGGCTTATTTCCCTGGAAAATATAAAAGGGTAGACTTTAAAAAAAAAAAAACGTTAAGTAAAGGTGTTTAGTCATCACGTACCGCAAGGCTTTGTGGTCGGCCCTCACTCCCTTGCCACCGACACTTGGAGACCCGTGCTCCTGATGACGTGGCAGTTTGTGGTTTGCGCCACGTAAGGACAAAAACTGACAGCCCTTTTCTATTATTGAGGCTCCAAGTAATAGGGGCCTGCCAACTCATCAATACAGGGCTGTCGTGGGTGTGGGACCATCCCCCTCTTTTTATCTTATATTATTTTTTTAAACAAATTTAATTGTGCTTGGTAATGCTAGACATACTAATGTGTCTAAGGCGGTAATAATACGTCAGTCCTCTGTATATTGTTGCTATATTTTTTTTTATTTTTTTTATATAAGGTGAGAGAAATGCCGTTTATTTTGAATGGGACTAAACGTAACTCGAACCTTCAATTTATGATTGAGGTGGAAGAACTTACAACCAACTAAGCTGCCCTCACTTGTCATTGTTGCTACATTTATAACTTAGCCACTTTTTTCTAGTATGATAAATAATTAGATAACATAGATACAGGTATAGAATTCCACAATTATTGTCCGAAATTTAAATCTTTTCATTTCCAAGAAAAATAAATAAATAAACAAGAAGTGATAATAAGGTTTTGCTAAGAAGTAGTTAGAGGAATGACAAATATATATATATATATATATATGTGTGTGTGTGTGTGTGTGGATTTTGAATAAAAGAATTTTACTAATTAAAAGTGGTTGGTTTTGTTGGTCATTGCAGTGAATGCTGATGAGTGCTTGTTGACGAGGATGCAAGAGATGTCGTTGGATTATCATTTCACGGTGGAGCAAGAAGTTGGCTCATCCACACACGCCTTCTTTGGCTTCAACGGTACTCTTTTCTTTTATGGTCCACTTGAATTAATTTTGCCCGTTGTTTCTCTTTCTCTCTCTCTTAAGATTTCAATTTTGTGATTATTTACGTCCATATTTTTAGTGTAAAATGGTTGACATGGAGGACAAATAGTTTAAAGTTTAAAAGCTTTCATAGGCCTTTTGAGTAATAAATTGAACCTAGGAGATTAAATTAACAATATGATAACATGTGAGAAAAAACACAGTTAAAAACTTGTAGGTGTTTGACAATCTCGATTAGAACCATGGTTGTGTTTACCAAATAATTTAAAGCTCTTAAATGCTATAGTAAAAAACAAAAAAATAATTGCTACAGTGTAAAGCTCTCATATGCTACAGTGTTCTGAACCACAACCATGGTTCTAACCGCACTTCCAAAACATTCTATTAGTTGAAACTGCACACCACGGTTTGAACCAGGGCTCTCAAACGGCCCACCAGATTAAACTTTTATTTGCTATATTTTAACAAGTGCAAAATAGCTCTCTAGAAGCAATTGGACATAACCACTCACTTGTAAACCTCTTAAATTCATTAAGCCGTCAATATCTATTGGAGTCATGATGATCACATATGGGATTTAATTACGTTGCGATAGACTTTGAATTGAAATTGTATTTTTTCCCCCAAAAAAAAAAAGGAAAAGTGGTTGTGAGCTGAATTTGACGTGTTGAATGTGTGTTGCAGGAACTGCTGGTGTTTGGAGAATTGCTGCAATCAATGAGGCAGGTGGGTGGAAAGACCGGACCACAGTCGAGGATATGGATCTTGCCGTTCGTGCCAGTCTCAGAGGCTGGAAATTTGTGTACCTTGGTGACCTTCAGGTATTCTTCATACATCCTACGGAAATAGTTCTTAAGAATTTTCATTTATCATTACAATGTCCAAGCATTTTCTTAGACTTTCTTCCTACCATAGGCAAAAAGTGAACTTCCAAGCACTTTCAAAGCCTTCCGTTTTCAACAGCACAGGTGGTCATGTGGCCCTGCAAATCTGTTCAGGAAAATGGTTATGGAAATCGTGAAAAACAAGGTTGGCTCACTTTTTAGTTCACGATATATCGTATTCTTTCCTGTAGACCAAATAACATTTCCAATCAATCTTATCTTTTTTCCTTTTCTCTTATGTTTTCTAATAGTTTATACGAGTCTATGTCTTTTTCTCTGCAGAAAGTGAAGTTCTGGAAGAAAGTGTACGTGATATACAGTTTCTTCTTTGTGAGGAAGATCATAGCCCACATGGTGACCTTCTTATTCTACTGTGTTGTCCTTCCTCTGACCATTTTGGTTCCCGAAGTCCATGTTCCGATCTGGGGAGCTGTTTATATTCCTTCCATTATCACCATTCTCAATTCAGTCGGAACTCCGAGGTCTTATTTTTTGTACCCTTCTACTAACTGTTTTCTTCTTTTAACCACAACATGATTAAAAAAAAAAAAAGAAAAAAAAGATCATGACATTCTTCTTCTTGAACTTTGCAGGTCAATTCACCTTTTGTTTTTCTGGATCCTTTTCGAGAATGTGATGTCCCTACACCGAACCAAGGCAACTTTCATTGGCCTTCTAGAAGCCGGGAGAGCCAATGAATGGGTTGTCACTGAGAAATTGGGAGATGCCCTCAAAAAGAAAGCGGAGGCAGATGCTGCCAACAAGAAAACACCCTTCAAATTTTTCAAGAGACCTCGATTCAAGTTCGGAGACAGGTTCGTATGAGCTTGGCCACTTCAAAATTCTTTTAATCCTGCTATAGGCATGTTACTTTTGTCTGCATCAATGGAATTTAATAAGCAGTTTCACACTGACAAGCACATGTAAACTGAGACAAAGAGAGCAAATGTCGTTTCTGCATTATATGTGGCACTCATCGGGCTCAAAACCAACCACATGGATGATACGTAAAAATTATTAGACATTATAAGCTAATCCCCACAAGTAAGGGAGATATTTTATTATTTTTTAATTTGTTGTTATCCTAGAGAAGACTCTTTTCACTGTCTTATTATTAAGCTAAAGAATAAGACATTTCACTCCATTTGGATTTCTTATTGGTTTTATTTCCAAAAAGACAAAAGATTCAATCTTAACCAAGCTTCACAACACTCTTCGTCTATTTACGGTTAGATAGATTGAGGAAATCTTTGAGATCCAACATAATTGAGACAATGGATCTATCAAATAATTTACACATGATGCACACACAATTTTTTTTGCTAATGTGCATTCTGGCTTGCTGTTGTGAACAATGTCAGACTTCATCTCTTGGAGCTTGGATTCGGAGTGTTCCTATTCTTATGCGGATGCTACGATTTCGTGCACGGGAAGAACAACTACTTCGTGTATCTCTTCCTGCAAACCATCACCTTCCTCATCTGTGGATTTGGCTATGTCGGCACCATAATCCCCAGCTGATCCTTGGTTGCAAAGCACACGTTAAAAATATATATTATACCTGCAACAAATTGACAGAATCCTCTTATTGTTTGTCACAATCTTTGTCCTCTGCAGCAAAAACATGTAAGTGGGGGGTTCTATGAGCAATTGTTGTTTGCAAGTTTGTACTATAAGTTTTCATCATCAGCTCATTTAAATTCATCAAATTGGTGTAGAAGAGGGAAAAAAAAAAACAAAAGGAAAAGTTATTGTCGTTCACTTGTCAGCAAATCTCTTTGGTAGCTCCAGTTCAAGGAAACTTTTGAAGTTACAAAGATAAATATGCTGTTAATATTTGAACAACATCATACAGGATCATTTGTCAAGGAATATTAAGAAGCAGAAACAGCTTAGGTTTAGACGAGGGAATGCTGTTGTTTTTTCTTTGATAAGGTTATTGTTTGTCATTTGTCAGATTTTGTTCTTTTTTTTATGTTTTTCTTTTTTTCTTGGGGCTTGGAATTTGTAGTCTTTGCCAGAATAAGATCATCTTTGGAAAGGGTGTATTTGTAATTGAGTACGTTTTGATTTGATATCTCTGTAAGCTTTTTTGTTAGAGTGCATTGCAAAACTATCTGAATATATAGAGCCGAAGGTTAAGGGTCTGATTTTCCTCATTCTCAATCATTGTTAATATAATCTCCTTGCATATGAAAATAGTTCTTCAAAATGCTTACTTGAAGTTTGGGAATATTGATTACGAGAGTTTCACATTATAGCATATTTTTATTTTATCGTGTTCATATGAGAGCTTCATACTGTAACAAGAAATTAATAACGACTCCGTTTGTTTTTGTTCTCAGAATTTTTAAAAATATTTTTATATGTTTTTTGAGGTAAAAATTTTTAAAATTTTTTCAACATAATTCTTAAAAAAAATTTATTTTTTAAAATAAAAACATTTTTACCTATTTTAAAAACAACACTAAATACCACATAGTTTCAACTTTAATGCGAGACAAAACATATAGTCCCTTGAGTTCCAGTACTCTAACCATATCTCTTCTTTTGCTTTATTTTCACTTGTTTGACTTTAGTTGGTAGTTTATTTTTTAAAAAATGACTAGACATAGACATAGAAATCATAGCAAAAAGCAAGAGAGAGAGAAAGAAATTCGTCATACCAATGGAGAAAGAAACTGGTTCTACCTTTGTTATTGGGTTTTAATGTGTGTGTGATACATCACTCACCTATTTGTTAGACAAAAATATGGACCGACAATATAGACAAAAAATCTGGGTTCACCTTCTAAAATTTTAATTCCTTCTTAGTTAACAAAAAACAACAGATTACAATTGTTTTCTACGATAGATTACAAGGTTACAAGATAACAATTCATAGGAAGTTTTAGCTGTTTTTCAAAGTTGGGAATCAAGTAAAATGATAATTTTTTTTTCTTTTATTTTCCTTTGTTGAATGTCCATGTTACCTTTACCGTGTTTTGAGCATGTACTGCATATTGTTATATTTCAAAAAACGAAATTTGATTTTCAATAATAAGCTTAATTTGAGGACTAGGATTATTAAATAAATAAGTTTTTTTTTAAAAGTGTTGTTCAGCAACTCTTTTCCTTGGTATAAACTATAGAATCACTCATCATCATTCCACCTAGGCCTTTCTTGGCAGGTACTTTAATTTGCCAAGTGAAAAAGAGAAAATTTGCCCAACATTTTCATTGGACTTTTCATGCCTTATCTATCTCAATCATTTGAAGCCTTGATAACATGAATCCTTGCAGCCACTCACTCTTTTGCTCACTTTGAAGGGTTAAAATATTTTAAAAGTAAAAAAGTTTAATGCTAACTTGCATTAGAAGTGTCATTATCATTCCTAAAATTTTTGTCAACCCAATGAGTGTATGTGAAGGAGGGACAGAGATTATCATAGTCTATAATACGGGCAGTGGTTGTAAGCATTAAATTCATATCCGACTCCAGCACATATTAAAGATTTTGAATTCCCACCTTCAAATTAAAAAAAATTTACTTGAAGGGTAAATGGAAAAATACATATATATATATATATATATATATATATATAGTCCAAGCTTTAAAGAACATTGGGAATGCCAGTACCAAGATATGTTTTTTAATCTCAAAGGACATTGATAATTGTCCTGCTGCTAATCGGTGCCATACATTATGGAAACTTCAAAAGCAAGTTGTCCTGACAAACTAAAGGGATAATTAATGCAGAAAAATAGAGTAATAACAGGACTTTGGTGTAACTTCCATTTTATTTATTTATTTATTTCTACTAAGCTTGGTTTTCCTTTACATATATTGGTACAATAAAAAAAGGGTGCAGTTTATGATTAAAAATAGTAAAAAAACTAGCTAGTCTTTTGATCATTTTATATATGCAATCGGATCTCGTGGTCATATGTATGTAGTGTAACTTTTTTTTTTTTAATAATAAGAATAAGAATAACATGCTTTCCCTTAATAAAAGCACTACTCCAAAATTTTTTTTTTTTTTATCTTACAATTTGGCTTCTTCAAGCCCAACACAAATTAAATATAATCTGGGTTTTAAAATCAAGGTAATTAAAAGGGTTAATAAGACAATTGGCCCAATTACGTTTATTGAATTGAAATATGACTCTAATTTGTAAAAATTCTACAAATGTCTCATAATGATATCATTAAAATTATTTATATGTAATTATATAATACAATATGTAATATCATTAAGATAATTACTATATCATTAAAGACATTTTAAAGATATTTTGAATATTGTATTAAATTTTAATTTTATAACAATAATTTGGATTGTAATTTTTTCTAATTTAAAATTAAGGTGAAGGAAAAACCATATACATACATATATATACAGAGAGAAAGAGAGACGTATATACATATATACTGGCATGAGATCCAACTCTGGACTCAAAACAAGGCACAGGACACAAATTATTCCACCCATTATTAAGGTGTTCAGAAAAATCTTCTAAGTGCAGCTGGCCATGTTCTACTTGAACCACATTACCATGTTTTTAGCTAACATAAGGCTTTGGGGCGTCAAATTGGCCAACTATTATGTCAGTCCAATAAGTAATTAGTACGATACATACGACGTTATTTTTAAGTTATCCTCACAGTCCACAACTATACTCTCGCAAATAAGAATCCAAAAAGATGGGTCTTAATAGGGACAAGTCACCAGGCTGTATTTCATTTATTCCAACAATTTATTCATTGGTCAATATTTGTTTCACAAAAAAATGTATATATAGCTGTATTTTTCTGTCATTCTCAGGCAGAACTAGATAATCAAAACCCTTTTGGTACCAACAATATGTGAAATTGAGTGACAAGAAGCCCATTCTTTTTTAAGTAAGGTCTCAAGTTCGAGTCTTGTGTATAGAAAAACAGGTGTTGGGAGAGCTTCTCCCGTATGGGTCCACCCTGGCTCGAATCTGGATTAGTCGGGTTTACTCCCGCTAGAGTTGAGGGATCCTTTATGTGGGTTCGTGCCTCTATATGGTAGGTCCAGATACCGGATGGTTTTTACCAAAAAAAAAAAAAAAACCCTTCTGGTGTAACGGACTTGGGAAAAAATGATTTTACTGGCTTAACTCAAACAAGAAATCCCACGATGAAAAAATCTCTAAATTCAAGAGAAAACACTTTGCATTTAATATCAATATTCAAGTTTCCATTACAATTTGTTTATAAGGGTATTTGTAGCCCAATAATAAAATGATAATAACTACTCACTAAGACAAACGATACAGTAGATACATAATAATAAACAAATAACCATTTTTTTTTAACAATAGTCCTTTCAATATAAATAATTCACAGAAGAAAAGTAGAGATTTTCTTCTTCTTCTCTAGCAAAAAACGAAAAAACAGTAGTTGATCTTTTTCTTCTATAAAGAAAAAAGAACAAGAGCAAAGAAAAAGCTATTCAGTACAATTACACTCGACATGGCTAACTCAGATAAGTATGGGTGTCACTTTCTGCTGCGTTCACGATGACCAGCTATATAATAAATATTTATTGGACATGTTAGTGTCAAAAATAGCTTTGATGAGTATAATGGCTTGTGATAAAAATGATAAAAATGCGGGTGCAGATAAATTTGTCTGTAATTTCACACTTCACTCTAACATAATAAGATGTTAAGTTTCAAACTTTTATCTCAAGTAAAAAAAATAAAAAAGAAAAATAAGTGGTTTTACAAAAAAAAAAAAAGAAAAAGAAATCATTATTGTATGTTCCTTTTTTCACTGTAAACTTGATATGGAAGGGAGTGTCGGCGTTAGGACATTGAGAAATGTTCATATTATACATGTAGGTGTACTTGTACACCTTGTTTTTACTAGAAAATTGAAGTGTAAGAAAGTGTCGGCATTAAAACATAGATTATATTATATGCTTTGTGGGATTTTCTTGAGGAAGAATACAAATTCTATTAAAATTTCACATTTTTTGTAATGTTCTTTTTTTTTTTTTTTTTTAAGTGTAGCATGCACCAGGGAGTTGATCATCTGTCTCTCTCCACTATTATTTGATTTTGTTATAAAGATTTGGAAACCGATCTTTAAGTGGGGGAGATTTAATAGATCTCAATCAATTAAAAAAAAAAAAAAGAAAATTGATCTACATCCTTCTCCCAAAAAAAAAGTACTATGGAATAGTGTGTGACATATTTCAATCTTTTGGCCCCACATGTCTAAAAATTAAAACAAAGACAGATGCTTAGATGGGATGAGGGATTTTTCAGAAAATATATGCTTAATGCATCCTAGATTTCCATGACGTTGGTTAGCATCTTTCACCAGTTTAACAAGTCTTTGAAAATCATTTCCCTTTCTTGTAGAGAAACTTTTCTAGCTGGGATTTCCTGGTATGTTTCTGAATTTACTAAAGGGTTTTTTTTTTTTCACTATTGTTCCCTTAATTTATCAAAAATTTGCAAGTTTCTTCTCTGAATTTTTAATTTTAGCAAGTTATACTGTAAACTTATAAATTTATGACAAATTATCTCATTGATAGTAATATTAGTTTTTTAACTGAAATTGACATGTAACTTATACTTGAATAATTGATTAATAAAATGAATGATCATTTTTATGTATTTTATCCTTAGTGAGGAAAAAAAAAACATTAATGTATTGACATTGTTCAACTTTGCATCGTGCTCATTAAATATTGATAAATTTACATGAGCCCTTCAGTTTGGATATAATCTGGTGTCCAAAAATGCATGGTACTAGTACATACTCCCAACTACAAAAGTTCTCTAATGTCATAGAACATATGTGTGGTTAAAATGCATAGATTTTTTTTTTTTCTTTGGGTGATGATAAAATGCGTTAAATCATAATTAAGTGATATTAAAAAATTAGAATCGAATGATATCATAAATATACAAAAATTTATGATAAAAACATTGTAGCACGTGAAAGCGTTGCATTGGAGTAATTTTTTACTTTTTACTATAGAATATAAAAACTCTGCACTGTTTGGATTAGAACTTCTGAGTTCTAAGTCACTTTGTTTAACACCTATTCTAAGTCCGCAAGATTTTTTTGTTTTTTGTTTTCTATGGTAAAAGACCCGAAAACACCGCGTATCCAGTATGCAGATTGATCCCAATTCCTTAATTTACACTTTAAGCAATTTTTATTGGTTCTCAAATCAGAAAACTACTACACGCATTCTCTCTCTCTCTCGTTTGCACATGTCTTCTTTGTTTTTTGTTTTCTATTTAATTATTTATTCTTACTTGACTCTCTCATGCACATGTTAGTTGAGGTGTCTTCCTCATTGTTCTTCTGTTTTCCTTTCTTTTTTTTTTTTTTTTTTTTTTTTTTTTTTTTGTGGTTCGGCTGTATTTGGGCCTGTATTAGGGACTCTGTCAGTCTCTTGTCTTTTGCAATATTTCTTAATTCTAAAATGAATCCATTAAATTCTACAATGCAACGTCACGAATATGTTGTCTTAGATTTAGAGACACTTCGGTCCATCTCTTAAAACGGGTGTCAATTATCTTTTCTTTATTCTTCGCTACTCACTGATTACAAAAGCAATTTTGTTGTAGTTTGCTCTGTTCTTTAGCAGAAAAGAAAGGAAAAAGAAAAAGGCATAGTTTTTTTAGGAATCGAAAAAATAACTCTATGTATCGTTTAGACTTTAGATTTGTAGAAAGAATATGATTTTGATCAAATTTAATACTCAGAATTAAAATTCTACTGGCGGGATTAATGTCAGTGAAAGATCTAGAGAAAAAAAAAAAAAAAAAGGAGAGACAATTTTAAACTTTTGTTATGGTTTTTGCAAGAGGACTCTCACAAAACAATTTTGAATTCTATTCAAGCCTATAAGCCAAATAAATAATGTAATAGTTATTTAACATCGTAATATGGATGTTATTTTTGACATACCATGACTATTATATAACGTAACACGAATATTTAAAAAGTGTAACACCAAGTAATTTAGTTAACGCAAATATAACAATAGGTGAGAATAATAAAACTTCCAATGTAACATGTTTTCAATGTAAGCACGTGTTGTGTTTGATAGATATCATATTTTGCTCCTTCTTTCTACATGCTATGGTGGATGTATGATCTCCTTAAGAAGAACATAACTATGCTCTAAATTATATTATAGTTAACTGTAACGACTCTACTTAAGTGGTCATTGTTTAACTACATAATTTTATAATTAAACATATTTTATTGTAATGTATTTTATTATAATAATAATTTCTTAACACATTTTTTAAACATTTCTTAATTTAAAATAAAACTTTTTTCAAAACATTTATAAAATTAAATATCCTTATGATTTTCTTATTAGAAATTTATTTATATTTGTCGCGGTATCTATTGCAACATTTTAACCATAAAATTTTATAAACCAAGTGTTGGAAAAATTGGTTTAGTGAATAATAAATTAATCAAACTAACGCACCACTTGGACATTGGAAACAACATTTCTGACTGAACAATTCTTTAAGAACGAATTTCTACTACTAGATCTTCAATGTTATTCTCTTCCTTCAGATCATTGTGTGTATGAGCACAACTTAGAAAATCTCTATCATAGTTACACTCCTTCCAACCACTCAAGTGCTGAGGAACTAGGATTATTAAAAGTGAGTAATCTAAGCTCTGCTCTTTAATTTGTACTTAGACAATCTAAGAATAAATGATGACTCAAGGTCTCTATTTATAAAAGTAGGAAAAAGAGTCAGAAGCCTATCAGGATAAGAAGAGAATTGTTCTCTCTCATATCCTAGTAGTTGCGTCACATGTAAGAGAGTGATCTTCGAAAAATTCAACCAATCACAATGTAGGGATCTGTGATTGTTTAAATCGTCCAGGATAGTTCCAATGCAAAAAAAAAAAAAAAAAAATCCCAATTTAAACTAGAATTCCATTATTCAAAATAATAACTAATTTAAATACCTATGAATGATTATCTATTATTCATAATTCAGATACAACTAGGATTTAATTTAATTATTCAAATACCAAATTTAAATAATTTATTATACAAAATCCCTATTACCAATTTGAATAATTATTTTTGAAAATTAATTAAATAATTTATTCTTCCAAAAAACAAGTAGAGATAGGCACCACCAACTGTAGGCCCACGCTTACTAACAGTCCAACCTTGGACTGGCCAACGCATCCCATCAGGTGCCTGACGGCTTGATTCATGTATACTTCTCTCTTACCCCTGGTAATCTATATTTTTCTTATTTGACATAAAAAAATTTTGTGAGCTAGTATTGGGACCCTATGAACATATATTATCAAGCTCCAATAACAGATAAATTAATCCTTCATTAATTATTTATTTAATTATTAACTTCATTGTTACTTTCTGATAAGCCTGAAGCTACACTCTTGATAATATACTACATTACAAGACTCTCATGAATAATTCTTGTCCATGATCTCTCATATTATATGTAACGCCCCTAAGTAGGGGTTAACAGTTTTTATTAAATAAAATAAAAATTAAAAAATAAATACCAATCGTCAAAGTAATTTGCCCGGGACTTAAATAAAAACTCTTAAATTAAAATAAAGACATAAACAAATAAATAAACCACAGTTTAATGTAACACCTTAGATTTTAATAATATACAACTATCATCATCATCATTTCAACCCTCAACAAATCTTAATATAGTCACAGAAAATAACAACCGATGCTTACATTATCATGAAGATCATTCGTTGCATTCAAAGTAATCCCAACGTAATATAGCTACATAGCTTCTCCAACTATTTTTCTTGTAGCCACCTCACACTTAGTGAGTCCTGAAAAGATAAACATATCAGGGAATGAGCGACAACATGCTCAGTAGGGAAAACCATTACTCACCTTAAGGTTTTATTCTTACCACATTAAACCTGCATGGTTAGTTAGTTTTCATCATATACCAGATTATGAGATTTATTATGATCATATTCCGTGGATACCATAGTTATTCATTACCAAGTTTCATACATATACATATATACAATATTCAC
>CAMOHE010050315.1:6131-17147 GCA_946598075.1 Artocarpus hirsutus
TTCTTTAGGAAAATCCATTGCACCATATTTGATGGACTAAATCACAATTAAACCAAACGATGGCATGGAGACTAGCTATTCCATTTCCAAATGTAATTTGAAACCTTAAGCAAACACCACCTTTGGATCTAAAGGGGAAACAAAATCATCATTAAGCCTCTATTTGGTATGAAAAAAAATTAGATGGAAAGAAAATGGTAGAGGAATTTTGGGATGGAAATTGATAGATGAGGGTGTTTGGTAGGAGGAAAGTTTGAATGGAAAAGAAAATGAGATAGAAAAACAGCCAAGTAAGTTTTATTATATTTTCTCCTCTCAAAATTGAACGAATTATTGGATGGAAAAGATTGTCGATTATATAAACGAGATAAAATTACAAAATTATCCATAAAAATTATAAGAAAAAAATTTGAAAACTAATTTCTCTTCTACACTTCACGAATCTTCAGCACATATCGCGTTTTATTTCTTGACTAGTTCTCTCCCTTGTAAACCTTCACCAATCACTACACCTTACATCTTCATCATAAATTTCCTATCTTTTTGCCAAACAGCTTATTTTTTACCATTTCTATTATTAAATATTGATAAAAGTATATAGTCTAAATTTATTTAAATTATTGTTAATTTATAGTTGAATCTCTCTCCTGTTGATTTTATGTTTTGTTGACTTCTTAAATTAAAGAGAATGTTGAATTTTTCTTTAAAAGTAAAAAATTATATTGATTGTGTTAGGTAAAAAAATAATTATATTGATTATAATTTTTTCATCCTTGAGGTTTTACCTTCAAAACCAAACACATAGAGATAAATTCATTTTTTTTCTTTCCTATCATACCAAACAACTAAAAAGAAAACTAAAATACTTTCTTTCCTTTTAGTTTTCCATCCTTTATAATTTTTCTTTCCCTCTTATTTTCTTTCCTTCCTACCAAACACAGGGTACAGTTCAGATCTATATCTATCACTTTATGTCTATATATATGTTCTGTTTAAAAACTTAGGCTTGCATTTTTTGTCTTTTTTTTTTTCTTTTTCTTTTCTTTCTTCACCATTTTTGCCGGTTTAAAATCAACACAATTTAAATTTATTTAGGGAGCGAACTCTTAGATCCTTGTTGAGCAAGTACTTACTAGAACGGGATAAACAAGATGTTTTATAGGAAATTACACCACAAATAATTTTTATTTGGCTTTTCTTTTCAGAGTTTTTACAAATTCCATTACGGGAAGAAGAGAAGCATCTGATCGACCCTAAGGAATCGATGAACAAAAAAATAAATACTTACCAGTATACAGTAACCAAAAAAAGAGAGGGAAAGAACACTTATACTGATATATGCATATTGTGTGTCTAAAATATATACATACACATATACACACACATGCACATATATATATATATATATATGTATGTGTGTGTATTCAAAGAACTGATTTCTTCCTAATAGCCCCCGCACCCAAAAATTTTCAGCTTTGCTCATTCTTTCCCCTTCTCTCAAAATTATTTCTCATTTTTTTGGACAATATCATGGGATTGCTAGAAGAAGGGAAACAGAGGAACTTTAGGAAATCCATGGCATGGATGGAATAGGCAGGACAAATTTGATAAATAAATCCTCGCCGTTTTTTCTTCTTGCCCAGCCACCCATGGCCAAAAACTTCCTCTAGCTCAAATCTCTCTTTCACCCTTCTCCCATATCTCTTGCGGAGAACTGGAAGTGGAAACTGAGTCTGAGGGTCCATTGGGAGAGTAATGTATGCATTTTATATGAAAAGTACATGCATTGAAAACTCGGAAAAAGCAATAAATAAACGGGGGAAAAAAAAAGAAAAAAAGAAGAAAGACACGTTGATTTGTCGTTTTCAACCCCAATTAAAGTGTGAAGGACACGCAAGAGAATCTTCGTTTTCAACCACATATAACTTTTGAAAATATTAATAATATGGTTAGGAGTTGGGATATTTAACAATAATACCCACATTAAAAAATTGCTTCTCTTCTTACACTTCAGATCTAGGATAAGGAAGTGTTTTTTTCCTTCTCTTTAACAATTCTTTAAATTTCGGTTCCAGCTATTTGTTTATCTTTTTACATCCTCTTTTTTAATAGCAAATGATAAACATGAATGAAAATTGTTGTACAACATCTAAATAATAAGGGGGAAAAAAGGAAAATGAAATAAGAATTAACAAATATGCATACCATTACCTGCTTGAATAAGGACTTTAATTCCAAGCCAAAAAGTTAATAGAAACAAGATAGGGAAAGGGAAGAAAAGCTGGAAATCAATGGTATGGGAGGCGTTGGGAAAATTCTTTTAACAATATATTCCCTAACAAAAAAAAATTACTAGGAAATACATATATACAATTTTTCCCAAACCCCCCACACCCATAACTTCCAGCAAACTCTTTCCCTTTCCCTCCTATCCCTTTCTCACCTCCTTGTTACTTCACACACAGATCACACCACAAGAACATAAATATAAAAAATTTTGAGATTACTCTGAGTTGACTGAGATGAAGAAGGGAAAGAGAGAAGCCTGAGGAAATTGTGGGCATGGGTGGAATTGGCAGAAGAATTAATATATATATATATATATATGTATATATATTATAATAATAGAGTTACTACTCCTACCAAACCTCCCATGCCAGAGAATTTCATCAAGCTCAAGCCCTCTTTCCCTCTCTCTCAGAGGGATGGTTTTTTCACTTTGGCTGAAGCGGTAGAGGGCTTATATAAACTGCTTAAAGAAGAAATAATTAGGTGGGTGGTATTCAGGAAAGTGGAAGGTAGCAGCGTGGAAAGTGGTGGGGGGTTTGTGGAAAATAGAGACGCGTTATCTGATGTCACATGGCAAAGCTGTAAAATAAAAAGGAACTATACAAAATAAAACAAGTTCAATTTTTAAATAAAAAAACAGTATTTTTTTAAAAATATTTAAGTATGTAAAATTTTTAAAAATATTTATTTTTTTAGATATTTAAATTTTTAATTTTATTTTTTTATTTTTTTTGCTTATATGTTTACTCTTTTGTGTTTCTTTTTACCTCATTTTATACAAAAATAAATTTTGTTTTAATTCAAGAAGATTATTTATTAAACATTGTTATATCTTAATCTATTTATTTTTATTCTCAATTAATAATGACTTAATTTTTTCATTCACCTCTTTATAAAACTTTGGTCCTTGTGATGATTTTTTAACTTTTTAATTTGAATTGTTATTTATTGTTATTCTAATTGATGTTGATATCTCTAGTTAAAGTGTTGATGTGAACAAAAAATAATATCTAAATTTATGTTTGAATGAATAGTGAAAAAAATTAACAAATTTAACAAAATTTAATATTTATGATATATTTTAATAGGCAATATGGATTTTAAATTATTCTTCTTTTCACTATACATAATGAAAGAAGAAGTGTCTCGATTGAATAGAAAATAAAAAATATTTTTTTCCAAAAAGTATAAGAAAAAGAAAAATAAAAAATAAATAAATCTTGAAGTAGCTTGCATCATATTATTTAAATTCAAATCTTATGAATATGGGGGCAGGCGGGCAAAACTGGAACAATACACTCAAAACTTAATTTGAGCTCTCAACTCAGGTCTTAATGCTTGTACCAAATGGGCCCTTTGGAGTTTAAAAAATGAAAATTTACTGTAAAAATTATTAAGGTGTTTGGAATAGCAGTTAAAAACATAAAAATAGTTAAATCTATTTTTTGTTATAATGTTTTTTCTTATATAATTTAACAATAAAAAACTGATTCAAACCACATTCCCAACACCGTTGGATTGGCTTTCACTGATTATGTTTCCTTTGTTTTTCGTCTTCTTTCCTTTTTCATTTGTTTTTTTTTTTGGGTATTTTATTTCTTTATCTATAAAAATAGAAGAAATATAATGGCTAAAACATCAGTTTTTTATAAGTACTGATCTTATTCAAATTTTTAAAAAGTTTGAACAACTTTTCGAGAAATATTAGGAAATGAACCTAAATTTTTAAAATTTTTGAAGTAAACAATCCATTTACAAACTAATGAAAATAGTAGGCTATTTCATTTCTTAAACTATTTTTTTTCCCATTTTAGCCTTAGGTTCAAATTTTTTTATTTTTCTTTTTCTTTTTTCCTCAACTTCACTAACGTAGACATATTTCTCCCAGGTGCTTCCACTCCATCATTGTAGACGCGCTGCTGCAACTAACGACGCCGCTCCCCTCTCTGACATCAGACGGAGACGATCTACCCAACCATGTCATCTACATGCAGAGATTCGAAAGAGCTCGCTGCCAAGCCGTCCGCGCGCCCACTCGTTGCCCACCGAAAGCAATCACGATGCCAGAGATAATCGTCGTCCTGCGTCGCGATTCACCTGACCATTTCCCTCAGGAGCTATTTGATGGGGATGGCATTGTTAATCCTCGTCTTAAGCCTCGCGAAGGGAAGCTCTTGTCATGACGAAGTCTTAGCGCCCCGCCACAAAGTCTCCATCGCCGCCACTGCCTCATTGAAGTCCCCGCACCATCCTCACCGAAGGGAAGGGGAGGAGTTGTAGAGAGAGGGAGGGAGGGAGGGAGGGAGGAGAGAGATGTAGGATCTTTCAAATTAGAGTTTTTTTAGAATATTTTTTTTAGAATATTCAATTGCATGATATTTAAGTGGGGATTTTTTTTAATTAAACTAGTTAATAAATATACATTTTTGTTTCTTTGACCTACTGATTAACTTTGTTTCAAACCTCGCCGATTAATTTTTATTTATACATAAATTTGGTCTATTTATTTTGTTCTTCTAAAATTTTTCTTGTTCTAATCTTAAGTATAGCCTTCTCCTTTACTCAAAAAAAAAAAAAAACACTGTGCTGTTATTGTCTTCCTACAAACTAGCCACATGGCCGCACATGATTAAAATTGTGAAAAAAAAAAAAAATAGACATTTCAATAGCCAAAGCATAAAAAATGCACTAAATAGAAAGCCAAAGTACAGTTTTATGCCGTTTAGGGTTGTATGCGTAAATTGAGACAAGGTTTTTTTTTCGATTTGAAAGTAGTTTTTTTTTTTTAACTTTGCTATAGATTGTTTTTTTATTTTTTTTAAATGAAGGATAAGGACAAGGACAATTGATAGTGGGCCCACGTGGTTCTTGTGGCTTGATTTAGGGTGCTTGGATAAAATAGATCAA
Organism: Artocarpus hirsutus; assembly: GCA_946598075.1. NCBI lineage: Eukaryota > Viridiplantae > Streptophyta > Magnoliopsida > Rosales > Moraceae > Artocarpus > Artocarpus hirsutus. The sequence goes on from CAMOHE010050315.1 coordinate 11,328, forward strand.
CTTGATAGATTCGATTCCTGTGGAATTATTTTTCCTTTTTACAAAAATTAAAATATTATTTCCAAAAATTATAAAGGCATAATTAATCATAAATATTTAAGGTTAAAATTAAATAAATAAGTATTATTTAAGTGTCAAACTTTTTGGCTAAAAAAAGTATTATGAATCAAAAGAATAAAAAGTAAACGATAAAATATAATAATGATTATAAAGAAGTGACACACCACTTAATTTACTTTGGAGAAATTAAACGTGTTTGGATTGTGTGTTGCTTTTTTTTTTTTTTTGAAACCATTAATTTTAAGAGGACTTTTATAAATGCAATCTTTTTAATTTACTATTTTATAGATGCTATATATATTTTTTAAATTTGTTATGCCACTAAAAAGGGGAGAAAGAGAAAGAGAGTGTTGAGTAAGTGTTAAGATTTCTCTATTAATATTGGTTGTAAAGAAAAAAAATCCATTTAAACAACTCATATTAATTATTCTAAAAAATAATATGAATAATAGTGTGATAAAATATTTTTAAACTTTAATAGATGTGGCATTAATAAATACTTTTTTTTAAGTGTGACATCTTTTAAAGTGTTGCATAACATGTAATTTTCTAATTTTTTTAATTTTTGAAATTAGTGTTTGAAAAAAAAAATTGCTTGGTTACAATGCTATAATTGTGACTCCGGAAAATTTAAAAAAAAAAAGTCCGACTTGTTATTTGTAACATAAAACAAAGAAAATTTATATTTGATCAAGTTGATTTCTAAAATAATTTTTTTATTATAATTATAACACTTCAACATCATTTTATTTATACCAATAATTCTGACATATCTATGAATTGTCTTTTATTTTTAAGGACCTATTTGAAAGATAATTAATTTCAAGCAATGGTGAAGTCAGGAGCATGCCCTCATTCCATTTTTAAAATTCTGATTTTGTTGATAAAAGTTTTTAAAAATTTTAGTTAGTTGTGTTCTTACTGTACAAAAACAACTATTATTATTAAATAATTGAACTATGTTGTCCTCCATCTTATAAAAATTTTAAGTATGGTTCCACTCAATAATTCAAACATATAACTATATATCCATCAAATATTATAATGGATTACAACTGAATAATAGAAAGATGGAGTAATTTTGTTGTTTGGTTGAGACATTGTAATTCTATAATGAATCATAATTATTTATAAAGTAAATATAAAATTTTTTAATATATATTTTCTTAAAAAAAAATATCCGAAATTGTAGGGCTACACAAGAAGGTGTGGGCTTGCAGCGTGTGGGCAATGACTAGGCTCTTCTGACTTGGTCGGCAACGGCTTGAAGGGATGCTGTTAAACAATTAATGATATTTTTAAAGGTAAATGAGGATTAATGTGAAAATTTTAGCTTGAAAAGCCTCTTCATCTGTTTTTTTAAGGAAAATCCATTGCACCATATTTTATGGACTAAATCACAATTGCCTGCTCGAAAGACCAACCAAACGATGGCATGGGGACTAGCTATTCCAGTCCCAAATGTAATTTGAAACCTTAAGCAAACACCACCTTTGGATCTAAAGGGGAAACAAAATCACCATTAAAGTTCAGATCAATATCTATCACTTTATGTCCATATATATGTTCTGTTTAAAAACTTGGCTTGCATTTTTTTTTCTTTTTAACCATTTTGCCGGTTGAGCAAAATCAGCACAATTTAAATCTATTTACGGAACGAACTCTTAGATCCTTGTTGAGCAAGTACTTAATAGAAGGGGATAAACAAGATGTTTTATAGGAAATTACAACACAAATAATTTTTATATGACTTTTCTTTTCAGAGTTTTTACTAATTCCATTACGGGAAGAAGAGAAGCATCTGATCAACCCTAAGGAATCGATGAACAAAATAATAAATACTTACCAGTATACAGTAAACAAAAAAAAAGAGAGGGAAAGAACACTTATACTGATATATGCATATTGTGTGTCTCATATATATATATACACACATATACACACACATGCATATATGAATAAATATATATATATATATGTATGTGTGTGTATTCAAAGAACTGATTTCTTCCTAATAGCCCCGGCACCCAAAAATTTTCAGCTTTTCTCATTCTTTCCCCTTCTCTCAAAATTATTTCTCATTTTTTTGGACAATATCATGGGACTGCTTGAAGAAGAAGGGAAAGAGAGGAACTATAGAAAATCCATGGCATGGATGGAATAGGCAGGAAAATTTTGATAAATAAATCCTCACCGTTTTTTTTTTTTCTTGCCCAGCCACCCATAGCCAAAAACTTCCTCTAGCTCAAATCTCTCTTTCCCCCTTCTCCCATATCTCTTGCAGAGAAGCGGAAGTGGAAACTGAGTCTGAGGGTCCACTGGGAGAGTAATGTATGCGTTTTATATGAAAAGTATATGCATTGAAAGCTCGGAAAAAGCAATAAATAAACGGAGGGAAAACAAAAACAGGACGAAAGAAAAGTTATGGGGTCTTGGAAAGACGCGTTGATACGTCGGTTTCAACCCCAATTAGAGCGTGAAGGACACGCAAGAGAATCTTCGCATGTGACCGGGACCCGCGCTGTGGAAAATGGTACAGATCAAGAGACAATTTTCAACGAATCGATTCTTATCCAAAGGAGAGAGAATATAATAATGCCCACTTAAAACACATTATTAAAAAATTAGGGGAAAATTTGAGGATAGGGTAAAAAAAAATTTAAAATTAAGTAAATGTTTTTTTTATATTAAAAAAAGTTTTTTTTTATTAAAATTGTTTTAATTTTTTGAAAGAAAAGAGAAAAAAAAACTGTATAAAAAAAACCTAAGATAAAAATAAAAAAAATTGAAACTATTTTAATATTTAAAAATTAATTTTTTAATGTCTAAAAAAACACACCATTTATTAAAAAAAATTTTTGACAAGCTTACTTGTCAAAACACCCCAATGGGCACCTTGAGCCACACCGATTGAATCGAATGGCTGGATACATTGATGGTGCAAAACAGCTAAAACATTTATTTTCACAGCAGGACCTTTTCATCAAATATTTCATTTCCTTCGTCTCCAGCCGGATGATTTTGAGAGGGGGCTTTAAGAGAAGATTGTTGGCCAAATGGCCTCTTTTTTTTCTTTACATCAAAAAATTAGTTTTTTGTCATTAAAATGGTTTTATTTCTTTCATCTTATTAAAATTTTTTATTTTATTATAATTATTTTTTTTTTTAAAAAAAAATTGAGACAATTTACTTATTTAAAAAAACATACTTTTTAATATAAGAAAAAAGACCATTTGCTTAATTCAAAATTTTTTAAAGCCTTTTTTTCAAATTATGTCCCTCCAGTAAAATAGTTGTTACTGTACTTCTTCTTCATCTCCAGTAACACTGCGGCGGCCAATGCTAGTAAAAGCCTTCCCAAGCTCGTCGTCTTTCCTGCATTCTATCAACAGGTGATATATCCGGACTACAAATTAATCGGAGTTTCTCTCGCCTTGGATCAGTGGTAGAGCAGATCTAACTTGCCAGATCAAATCGCCATGAAGTAGAGACAAAATCTAAGAGCAATTGCTTCTACAAAGAGACCTAGTCGAAATCTGCAATCTTCGCACTGACTTTTACCTCTTTTTATTAGTTTTTATTATGATTTGTTGCTAATAAAACCTCCGTGACAGCTTTTATGGGATAAAGAATTTCTAAGCAATTTGTTTGGACTCTTTAATCCTAAATTTCGAGCACATATTATTCTTCAACTTTAAGCGTATTTGATTTAGAAATTGGAAAATTTTTCAGTCATTGTTGTTCTATTGGTGCTTCCAACCTAAAAACGCAAAAAAAAGTAAAGAAAATAAGGAAATATTAAAAAAAAGACTACCGTTTGGTTCTTCTGTAACAAAGCCACGATCCTCGGGGTGTTTTGATAAGCAGGCTTGTCAAAAATTTTTTTAAACAAATGATTTTTTTTTTTAGACAATAAAAAATTAGTTTTTTGGGCATCAAAACAGTTTCAGTTTTTTTTGTTTCCACCATGGTTAGGTTTCTCTCTTCGATACAGTCTTTTTTCTTTTTCTTTTGAAAAAACAGGGACAATTTAGGTGTTCAAAAAAAAACATTTTTTTAATGTAAAAAAAAAGATGTTAATTACTTAATTTCAAATTTTCTTTAACTTTTTTTTTTTAAATTTTCCCCTATCAGTGTTTAAACCCCTTTTCTAAAGTGAAATTATGTAAAAGGCCCTTGAGTAAAGTTTTTTTTTTAAACCCAATTACAAAAAAGAGATGTTGTGCCAAACAAGTGAGTATCAAACATGGAGAGAAATCTTCACATTTAAGACCCTTAAAAGTAATGACCTAATTGACTCAGATAGACCACACAACGATAATCCATTACCATACTCAACATACACTTTTCTCAACTGATAAACTAAATTCAGACCATAATTAACTTTTTTCTTTTCATTTGTGTTTTCAAAATTATACGGTAGAAATGTGGATAGAGTACTATAGAATAATTTTTTTATCACTAATTGAATTATTACAAGTCCATTTGGAAATTTATTTTGAAGCAAAAAATTTTGATTCACGCTAATTTTGCTACAATATTTTTTTCCTCAAAAAATTTGAAAAGAAAAAAGAGTGTATGCTGTCTCCTTTCTCTCAAAGTTTTTTTCTAGTTGTTTGGGACAAGATTACGGGATTGCTAGAAGAAGAAGGGAAAGAAGAGGAACTATAGGAAATCCTTGGCATACGAGAAATAGACAGGAAAAAATTGAGAAATAAACCCTCATCATTTTTTTCTTGACAAATCATCTATAGCCAAAAACTTCCTCCGGGTCAAATCTTTCTTTCCATCTTCTCTTATTTCTCTTGTAGAGTGGAAAAGGTTTGATTGTTGATTAGATTTGATTGTTAGTTAAAACTAATTACTTTTAACTTAAATACTATAATCAATAAATAATAAAATATTTTTATATGTTATAATAAAAAATAAAAAATTATTATAATATAAATTTTTTTATATATTATAATATTTTTTACCTAAATTAGGTTTAACCATTCCTTGGAAGTAAGAAACTGTCTTGAGGGTCCATTTGGGGTGTAATATATGCTTTTCACCTGAAAAGTCATGCATTGGAAACTCAGAAAAAGGGGAAAAATAAACGAAAAAAAGGAAAAAGTAATGGGGTCATTGGAAAACGCGTTGATGTATCGATTTCAAGGCCAATTAAAAGTGAAGGACACGCAAGAGAAAATCTCTGAAAGTAAATGGGGACCCACACTGTGCAAAAGGATGCAGTTACAGGGTACACGGAAACAGTTGTAATTATATGCTTACTGTATAAATTTCTTACACCTTATAATATTTTTATCCAATTGTTTAATCAAAACTCCTAAACGGGAAGAAACATTTTGATCCATGATAGTTTATACTACGCGACTGATCTAGATTCGAGTCAAATTGAACCTATACGAGCCCATACGGGAGAAACTGTAATGATCAAGAGAAAATTTATTAATAAAATCTAATATTTAAAGATATGATAAAATTCTTAATAGAGAAAAAAAGACAATAAAAAAAGAAGACGTACTTTCACCAATGGTATTTAAAGATATGTAAAAGTCTCATTTCGGTCTCAAGATATTCGCATTCTGAGGTCAAGCAATCCTCACATTTATAGACATACACATTTTGACCCCTTTGTAGATAACCCGTTTATTTTCAGGCAGCATGTAGCACAAGCATGACACATGGAGGTAAGATAGTATTATTATAAAAAAAAAAAAAAAGAAAGAAAAAAAAGAGGGAGAGCAGATCTAAAAA
>CAMOHE010050316.1:6504-28149 GCA_946598075.1 Artocarpus hirsutus
GTTTTTGTTTTTTTTTGTTTTTTTTTTTTTTTTTTTTTTGTTTTTGTTTTTGGAAGGTTTTAGCGATTTTTTGAGGGGAAAGGTTTTAGTAATTTTTTTTTTATTTTATGGGAAAATCCATTTTGATGTAATTTGTTAATATTAATATGATACTCTCATATTTTTCAAAAGTATTATTTTGATACTTTAAAGTTGACTTTTTAAAAATAATTTTTTATAATTTTTTTCTTTTTATTTAATTGGACTAAAATAAGAAAAAAAAAATTAAAACATCATATTGATATTTGCATATACTTGTATTTTTATCTTTTTTTTTTAATTTTAGATAATTAGAATTTAAAAAATGATACAAGGACATTTTATGTTTTAAAAATAATTTCAACGTATTGGCATGATATTTTTTAAATCGTCAAATGCACCTTATAAAAAAACACAAGGTGCTAAATTTAATTTTTCCTTTATTTTATTTTGGCTATTGGTTAAGTTTAATTTTTGGATCAATAACTAAAATTTCATTTCAATTATAACCTTTGTAACGTTACCTTGTCAGTAAATACCGTATTAACACAAAAAAAAAAAAAAAAACCACGGATTCACCAGAATAACTATGGTACGGTCATGGGCTAGTAAATACCATATTTATATGTAAATACATGTATATATAGAATAATACATGGAATTACCATGATGACTCTAACATTGTCACTGATTAAAAAATGCCATATTTACTAGTAAATACCAATGTTGGCACCATCATTGACTAATAAATACATGAATTTACTAACGATGATAGTGTCAAAAAAAATTCTAGTAAAATAATCACAAAAAAAAAAAAAAACAACAACAACTCTGGCCACTGTCGGCTACCAGCATCGCGTCTCCTAGGAAATCGCCAACTTTAAATATAGTGTTCGAAAATCCAATAATTAATAAGTATAATTTAATGAAAGATTTTTCTAAAACTACTTCGTTAAGTTCTTAAGAAATAATAAGTTTTGAACATATAAGTGCAAGTTTCTGTAAGACCTAGGAGAATAGCAATATGACAAGGTTAATTATACTATACATGTTGAGCACGTTTAAAAAAGTAATGAACCATTAGACAAATGGCTTAACTATGGACTGCAAAAGTGGATGATAAGATGAACAATTTTGAGAAAGTATGAAGGTCTAAGAAAATATTAACTTTAGATAAGTCAATATCTTAATAGTTAAAGCAAATTTGCAGTCTAATAATCAAGTACGTGATCAGTGATGTCTAAGAGAATTCAAGTATTCAAGTCAAAGGTTTTCTCAGAAGCCCAAAATTTTATTTATGAATAATGTTCGTGGAATTATAATTTAAATTCCATGGTTTTATAGTAAGTGTAAATTCGAAGTATATGGTACCTTTAAGTGTTATGAAAAGCTATAAAAGTTCAGTTCTAGATAAGGAATAGGAGTTTTATCAATAAGAGACTTGAGCTTCCACATATAAGAATTTCAAAGTAGTATACAAATAGATACTATAACGTAATTGAACGACATTAACTAACTCTCACTTGGTTTAGAGAGTTTCATGTTAGTGAACACTACAAACAAATGTTATAAGTGTTACAAACTTGGATAGTTATGAGAACAACAACAACATGACAAGTTTAGTCGTACTATGCATGTTAAGCAAGTTTAAGAATAGCTACGAGCTATTAGACAAATAGATTAATCGTGAACTGCAAAAGTAGCCAATAATATGAAAAATTATGAGAAAATATGAAGATCTAAGAAGTATTTACTTTAGATAAGTTAATACATTCTTAACAGCTCGAGTAAAGTTATAGTTTGATAACTAAGCATGTGATCAATTATGTCCAAGAGACTACAATCATCAAGTTAAGGGTTTTCTTAGAAACTCATACGATTATTTAGAATTAATGTTTGTGAAACTATAGTTTACATTCTATGGTTTATAATTAGTGTAAATTTGAAGTATATAATACTAATAACATTATAAAAAGCTATATGAATTCAGTTCTAGTTTAGAAATAGGAGTTTTATCGGTAAAGACTTGACGTTCCACATCTAAGAATTTTAAGTATAGTACTGTATTAATAGTGTATAGATAAATACTCTAACGTAGTTAAATGATATTAATTAGTTCTCACTTGGTTTAGAGAGTTTCATGTTAGTGAACATATGAACTAGCGTTACAATTATTACAAACTTGGACAGTTACTATAATGACTTAAGGAAAAATTTTGAAATTTAATGTCATAATTTAAGTATTTAAGTGAACGATTTTTGTTGAAAATTTCATGTTTTGCTTTTATGAATGAAGAATTTGTGAAATTATAACATAAATTCTAAAATTCTATATTTAATATTAAAGTTAGATTTTATTGCTCTTTGAGCAAAATAATTCGGTTAATGATTTCACCCTATCTATTAAGGCAGGGGAAATTTCAATCGTAAAGAGCTTGAGAATTTGATTTATAAAAAATTTCAATTATAATATGGTGTTAGTAGTGTGCTGAGAAACACTGTAACACGCAAAATATTCTTAATTGCCTAATAGTTAGAATAATGTTACATGAGTAGCGTTTATGGTAAACATGCTATTTGGGCTCAAGAATTGATGCTTGGAGGACTTTGTTATTTTCGATATATGTGAGAAGAAGTCAAAATTATGTTTTATTCAGTCAAGAAATAGTTTTAGGATTGATAGCAGCTTAATTTTGTTATGTGATTTATAAATAGCAACGTTACCAACTAATTTAGAGGTTAGTTTTAGACTACAATAAAGTAGGATTAGAGGACCTATCAAGAATTGAAATGTCAGTTAGCTAGCACCTTAGCGAGTCGGGAAAATACTTGGTTTGGGGAAACTTAGAGACAAAGAAACAATATTTGACCCATAAATAGTTTAAAAGCCTGGGCTATGTTGACTACTTTGGAGACTTAATTTCCCTCCAATTTTCACCCTTCATTGGTGCCAAAATTAAGCAAAAATTGACCCATGTTTTAGCCTTCCAAAGCTAACCTTATCCCCTGTTGGTTTGCTGGTTTGAATTGCGTTAATTTGAATTTTTAGGTTTGAATAGAAAAACTTGAATTGTGTAGTTTAAGCAGCAATCCAAACTAGCATTTGGATGTGTTGTTAGAGTGTTAATTTGAACAAGGTGTCTAATCTAAATTTGTGTTTGGATTAGTATTGATAACTCTTATTTGAAGCATTAAAAAATTTTAATTAAAAACTAAACATGAAATATGTGAAAAGAAGTTTTTTATTAAAAGATGATATGAAATGATAGTGTCAAATTATAAATACAAATATATGAGAGTGGAATCACTATTCAATATCGATTCGAAATGTTGAAGTGGAGAGGGTTTGAATTATAAGTTAAACTATCAGTTTAGTTCGAATTAAATGTTTTGCCAAACATGAATTCAAACTATGATGGCTGTTCGAAATGAGCTAAACTAGGCTGAATCGACAAAATAAACATGCTTTTAGAAACTTTATAAACCAAGTCAAGAAATTAAGCAAAATTAGTACAAAAGTCAATATATAGAGACAAGCACATCAACAGTACATTTTGGCTTACTTTGTCTCCTATTTTCTCTTGGAAAAGCCGGTTCTATACCTCTCCCTCTCTCTCTAAATTTTCATCTTCTCTCTTACTCTAACTATCCACTTAGAAGAAGAAAAAGAAAGGAGGGAGAAAGATTAAGATGACTAGTCTTCAGGGATATAAATTCTAACCTCCAATGTTTTATTTTCTTGAGCTTTATGATTAGTTTATATCATATGTTAAATGATGGCATGTAATAAATATTTGAGCATGTGTTTATGCTGTTATTATAAGATTTTGGTATATTGGGTGAAATTTGTTTAAATTAGAGTATGTTAATTTATGTTTTAAAAGCGGATTTATTTAATGAAAATTTCCTGTGTTAATTTATGTTTTAAAAGCGGATTTATTTAATGAAAATTTCCTGTGCTCTTTAAGGTTAAAAACGACCCTTTGTCGGGTGATTTTGGGATTTCTATAAACATAAAATTTTTAGGTCTCAACATTCTAAATAAATTCTTGTGAAAGAATTTCCCCGAGACTCTGACTCTGAGACAAAGTTTCTAAACATTATTGAAGATTGCTCAAAGTTTACGAAAGATTATTTTTAAAAATAGGCAACCATTGTTTTTAGGAAAAATGGGTCTCTTATAGGCTGAATCACAAATTTCATTCAATATAGAACTTTTAGATCTCGATTAGTCAAACAATTCTCTATGAAAAGGCTCAGACCTTAGTTTCAACTCTAAGGCAGCATTTTGGGCCCTTTTTCAAAACTACATAGTTTTGTTTTTAAAAACAACATCGTACTCTGCTTTAGCAAAATTGAGTCTTAAAAAGTCCAAATCAGTTCCCTAGACAAAACAAAAAAGTTTTAGATCTTATTAAAATGAACAACTTTTTTAAAGAAAATGTTTTATGATTTTGCCCCTAATGTGCAATTTAAAATAGATATTTAAAAGCAATCCAAACTTTTTATAACAACTGTTTATCTCGGTAAAGTTTTGAAAATGTCACAGAATATGAGTTTGTTAAAGATAGGTAATGAAATTTTGAAAATATAAAAGTTTTAGATCTCGTTGAAGCGAGAAACTTTCATGAAGAAAATTTTTAAGAAAGCTATCTCTAACATACAGTTATGTGATGATTTACAAAACTATCGTAAAGTGCCACTATAGGATGAACATTGAGCAAAAACACCTATTTAATAGCATAATTACATTTTACCACCAACAAAAGAGTTTTAGAACTTGAAAAAACTTGCAAGTTTATTGTTCATGATTGTCAAATTTAGATTCTATTTTAGGATATGATTTTTAACATAGAATTTTTAGTATACAAAATACAAATTTTTCCAACAATTATAACAATTTTTTAAATGGTTTTACATGGGACTCATATTAACTGGTAGAATTAGACCCATAACATCATGGTCCCAAATTAAGGGCTCAACATCCATTCACATTCAAAGACTCTTTTCGGACCAATGTTCCTCTCGATTTAGTGTTTAAAATACCATAGAATGCTTCTAGTATTAATCGGAAATATTGGGCTTATTAAAATGAATAGTAACTAGAAATGGGCTTATGGGTTGAATATCACAATTCATATTTTTTAGGGTTTGTTTTGGAGAAGCCCAAATCGAATACCCAATCGTTGGGCGAAGGACATTCAAGGCCTAAAGGAGTGAATCCAACCAAACAAGTCCAATTCATGCGATTAGTTGTTGATTACTCAAGAGCTTGCTCTGGTCGACAAGGTGAGAAGAACTAAAGTGGCTTGCATTGTTCAGTTCCTTTAACCATTAAAGACATGCTATCTTAGCAGTCGTTGGAGTCAGGGTGCTGATTCACTCTGGAGATCGATCAATTTGAGGCAAACAACCACTAAAAGGAAGTTAAGATCCATAAATTCAATTGTTACTTGAGCCGAGACAAAACAAAACTTGTAACAAACAATTGCCTAAAATGTGTCCCATTACCTTTCAATCATCCAAGACCACTAATATTGGTGCAGGAACCAAGTTACTCAAACAGCCCCGAAGACCCCTTTTGAAAAGGTTACGCATTAATCACCCTCACAAAAGACCATTTTCTTTTCTTTCATACTTTGTACCAGATTTCCTCAATAGTGAAGAGACTCCTCACAATGGATGTAGCTTAATATTTAAATAAAAATTTTGATCAAGTGTTCATTTTTATCAAGCAATCTTTAATGTTTGTGTTTAGCATTTCATGATTATTGTCATCTCTGATGGATACTAACGTGACAATTTCTATTTGAAAGTCTGCTTAGGACCTAATAACGATAATTGAGGGCCCAATTCATCTTAATACATTTGTTAATTATATGCTAATTTAATCTATTTTTAATTGTAAGTCCATACGTCTACAGTTTGGCACCCATCATAGAGTGCTCTAACCATCAACTTGAGGGATTCTAGCAGTATACAACATTAGTCATGGTGGATAACAACAACACTCATCAGAGGCTACCACTGCATACATTGCAAGAGCAAGGAACTAATATGTAAGAGAATGAAGTGGAGAACTTGACACATGCCTGAGAAGAAAATGAGCAACTAAGCGTACTCACTATTAGGGGTGTTCTCGAATCTATATGTTGAGTAGTCTTCTAAGGTTGTTGTGCCAAGCTGGAAAAAACTAGCCCTTTGTTACTCACCTCCACCCTACCTAGCTCCCGTTTGACTAACCTCTTGCTCTGCTTGCTTGGTGGGCTGGGCCACCTCCTTCTCAAAAGCTTCTGAGGCGTCATCAGAGTCCTCCATAAAAAAACCAAACGAACTTCTCAGCCTCAAGATGTCTCTTAATGAGCTTAGTTCTGACATCCCTTATGCCAAGAATGAAGTTCTTGGCAAATTCATGGGTCTGCTTGAAGTCCTAGAGAACCTGCATCCCAGCCTCGTCTCAAACAACCAGCACCACCTTAGTTAAATATCGATGGTGCTTGAACTTAGCTAGCCTGGACTTTTCTTTAGCTAGCCATGTCTTTTCCTTGGCTTAAATAACCTCCTCCTTAGTAGCATAGGATTTCTCCTCTATCCTGGCTAGCTTCTTTAACCACCCAGCCTCCTTCTCGGCCTCAATTTTCTCAGACTTTAGGTGCATGAGTGTCTCCTTCTACTCGCTATAGTAGTGCCTAACTTGGATCTCTGTTATCCTCATCTCGACCTAGGCCTACAAGGTGCAAGAAGAAAAATGGTTACTCATTGCCTAATCAAAATCTAAACTTATTAGAGAATAAACTGACACTTACTTGATAAAGGTGCATTGTGGTAGCCGAGTAGTTCTTAGATAAATTTCTCCTCTTTGCCTCCTTGAGGAGCCTCTCCTCTAGATTCAACTCAAGTATAGCCTCTTGGACTAATTGACATAGGGATGAGTGAGTAGTAGTTCTTTACTCCTAGTCGGCCCTCGATGTCATCAAGTCCCTGACTGATGATAAAGGTGGACGGATTTCTCAGATTTAGGAGCTCTAGCTAGTGACCAGTCTCCCTAGTAGGTTGTCGATAATTTAAGGCAGGGCACTGTCTTTGCTTTCTTCCTTTTTCCTTTGTCGATTTGCTTCATGGTACGTAGCCTCTCGATAACATTGCCCAGCTCGTCGGTCTTTCTATTATCAAGTGCCATCTCTGCAAAAGAAAAAAGACAAGTCATTCACTTAATTTCAAATTTTCTTAACTCATTTTTTCAAATTTTCCCTTGGATAAGTTAAGACCTTCGGTCCAAAGGGGCCTCTGCAGCAATAGCATCTGAATTAGGTTCTTGATTAGCCCATCTAGCACTGGCGATCCTAATCCCTTGGGGACGCCCCTAGAAGAGCCCTCAGAATGGACATGGACGGCGTCCCCACAACCCGTTAAGATTGGGTGCTTGGCCCAGTAATATCCCCAAGCCTTGTTGGGCCATGATAACCTCTTCAAGTTACCAAGAAATAAGGATGTTTGTTGGAAAAAAATGAATGTAGTGAAATTTTAAAAATTTTAAATCAAAACTTTTTTTTAAATAACAAGTTAGACATGCAATGTATATATATTAATTAAGATCTTGCATACCTCTTAAAATTGAAACTGCACTTCTGATAAGAAAAACTTTGATAAAATTGCTACTGAGAATTACGTCTGGACGAGCTTCAACCAATCAGTCTTTTTGCTATCCTTTTTTCCATCGTCGGAATACGAGTGGGCTTATGTCATTCAAGTCTCCTTTTGGTAACATCTTGTAACATCTCGAAATTAATTAAGCGATAATTAGTGTATAAAATTGTGAATTAGTGTGCCATGGTGCATTTTTAAACTTAATTTGCCTATTTTGAGATATTTCCAAATTAATGTTATTTTTAATTATTTTAATGATTCTTAACTACTATTAATTATTTATTTATTTATTATTTTGAATTTTGAAACAAAACAATTTGACAAATACCAAATATGTCCCATTTGAAAACGGTTTGTTGCACACGGTTTTCTTGCAACAAAACTGCCTCTCCCTCTCTTTATATATTTTCCCCTTCCTTCTTCTCTCTCCCTCCCATGCTCCTTCTCTCTCTCTTTTTCTCTCCTTACTCTCCTGTCCCTCTCTCTCTCTTACTGCCTCACTTTCTCTCTCCTTCCCTATCTAAAGTTTTGAATAAAAAATCAAGCCTAAGCTTCAGTTTAGTGGATTGGAGGCTCAGGAATGAGATTGAGTAACCAAAAATATGATTTAAAGCTTAATTCCAAGGTTAGTTTTTAAATTTTAAAACTTTTTCAATTTTTCAATTTTCTTTGTGTTTTGATATCTAAGTTTATTTAAGCTTAGAAAAACTTTAATCTAAGTTAGAGAAACTTAAAATAACCAAAATTTAAGCTTAGTTTGAAGAAAAACAGGTTTGAATCAGGATTTTTCATTTTCCCTCTATTTTTCTATTTTTGGCTTTTATTGGATTTTCCTACGCAAATCTTGTTTAAATTAGTTTAAAAGTGTTTTACTATGTTTTTCTATCTTCCTTGAGTGTTTTGTATGCTTGAGATTTGACAAAACACTTTGAAATTGAAGAATTGAGCTCGGGGAGGCCGAGACTGGGTTCTGAAAAATTCCAAAATTTTCCAATTCAGTAGGTCGAACTTGAAGTTTGGTAGGCCAGACTCATGAGTTCGGCAGGCTGGATTCATACATCCGGTAGCCTTAACTTGGAAAAGTTTGGCTGACCAAACCTTATTTGTCGGCAGGCCGAACTACACAGTACGGCAGGTCGAACTAGGGAGATCGACATGCCGACCAGGCATAGTAAAAATTTGTCCTTTTTTATTTGTTTTCACCTTTTTGTACCCCAATTGAGATTTTAAACTTTCAGTATGATTTTATAGACTTAAATGTCACACTAGGACACCATGAGATAGCTTAGCAACATAAGATATCTTAAGCTAGATACTGATAGACCTAGTTTCTATTTAAGGTTGTTTGTGGTTCTATGGAGCTAACATATAACAGACTGAGATTGCGGTGTAGGACACCGACATGAGTATTGAGGTAGGACTTCTACCCCTTTCCTTGGTAACCTAGTTTTTAAATAGTTTTGGCCTCAAAAGAATTTTTATTTGACTTTATTTGTAAACAGTAGATTGGGGTGATTTTCATAATGAACCACATAATAAATGTAAATGAAAATACTTGGTAAATGGGTTTAAAATAATAATAGAAATGAATATAAGGGCATGATGCAATATCAGAGATTGGGTCGTGTGGTGTGCGACCTTGAGAGCAGGTCCTAAAACCCAGCTGGGCCACTTCGGTGGTGATATCTATGGTTTGCCCATAAAATTTAAAGGTATTTTCTGAACGAACTATTTCTACAGGATTTATTTAAATGAATTCATTTATTTAACCCTGTTTTATAATCATTTCTTGAAAGATCAATTTTATATTTAAATTATTCATCTGTTTTAAAAATATAGTCCTACTAAACCTTTCGCTCACAATTTATCTATTTTTAAACCTTTTCCCCTTAGGTGGAATTCAACTTAGGATTGACGAAGAATCCACGGATCAAACTTGCAACCAATAGAAGGCCCGGGTAGGTCGATGTACAACTAAATCAAGGCATGTATTTTTAAATATTTCTTTCTACTTTGGACAGTAGCTGTAATTTAAATATTGTCGGTACAATGTGTGTACACAAGTTGTGGGTCGGTGGGACCCAACACGTATTCTCTCCTTCTTTATTATTTTATTCCATTTGTTTCATCTTATTTGTTTAATTATTATAACTGCTTATTCAAAAGGGTTTAAAATTATCACTTATTTCTTAATTAATTAAATTCTTAAGTTTGTTTTTTAATTAAAAGTTCTACTTAATTAACTTAATTAAACTGCCACGTCACCTCCTGTACTCCGGGGCGTGACACGTCTCCTTCTAACGACAAGAGCAAAACAAGAGCTAAGATTTTAGATGTTGATCAATAGCCCTATAAGAGTTATATGAGTGGGCATACATCATTCACTTCTCCTCTTGGTAACGTCTCCTTCCAACTACAAGGGAAAACCAAGAGCTAAGATTCGAGATGTTAAACAATAGCCTTATGAGAGTTTTAGAGTTTCTCTTACTAGAGTACTCTCTAAATTTCTTTAGTGATCTAAATAATAATAAGAACATGCATCCTATTTATAGTGGTTGGTAAAGAGTCAATTATGCTAAGATAAGGCTTCTAAATTTGAAACTGGGTTAAAATCCGTATAAAAAACTTGTAACAGGATTTCATACAACTGGCCTATCTGTTGTACTATTTTTGTAACTCTTCACTAGAAATTTCTATATCTTATTCTACATGAGAATCTTAAATAGAGCCTCAGTTTTAATTTAAATAATCCAATAGAGAAGTTATCTAATTGAAATAGTTATATACAAATAATCTCATATCAAATGAAATATATATCCAAATAATTCAACATGTTTATCTTGAATTAATTCATAAAATCGATTCAACCATTAACTAATATGAATTATTAAATCTAATCAACCTAATTTAAACTAATCTAAAAATAAAATAAGTTACTAACATGTAAGAAAAAATACACCATATCGTTATAGATAGTATTGTGAGCTAGTAAAGGAGACGCAATAGACATATATAGATCAAGCTCCTCTAATTATAAAATAACACGTCTCCGACACGTTCATTTTATAATTATCAATTCTAAAGCTATTCCACTAAAAGCTTTGAGCTATACTCTTGGAGTATATAAAATTACAAAGCTCCAATAAGTTAATCATTCATAACATATTATAATGTATAACATCACCACAGGATATTCATATTAGCTTAAAGATAAATTTTGTTTCACTTTCTTGATTATCATTATCTTATGTTCCATTGTCTCACTATTAGAATACTTATTATCTATAAATAGTATATCATTCGGTTACACCTACATATTCAAATGGTTGAGTGTTCAGTTTTCCAATTATAGGATAACGTCTATAAAAGAATATCATTAACTCTACAAAAGAGCTATGGATTCCATGTCTATGAATAACAAGTCTACATCAATTAAGAGTCATGGCTCCAACGTATCAATATGTGCACCATCATCTAATTCAAGATGTCATCCTTTAGTACATCAAAAGACACAAATCAAGAACACGAGCCCATTAATTCTTTTTAGGATTACGATATTATAGATATGATTGTCTAAAGTAAATTAATTTAAATAAATAGAATTATTAGTCAAATCAATTTAACTTTGATCCTGATCTAATATATCATCACTTATGACAATATATTAATGTTTCTACTCGTGGAGTCCAACTCTGATGACCAAAAGAAGTCATCTCCCATTAAGCATGTAGACAACATAACAATTTTAGCATAAATAAAGTACCCAACTTTATTCCCTCGATTGCAAACCTTATCATTTAGACTATCAACTTTAAGATTCATGTCTTTTGCATAATCTGTCCATCATATATGCACAATCTTAAAGGTTTAGGCTAACCGTCTTAGACTTTTGTTTGCTTATCATATATTACACAAGAATGAACATAAAAGAGGATAAATTCGATATATGAAAATAAACAATAAACTATTTGTTGATTAAAAGTCTCCAAAAACTATTACATTATTTAATCTTTAAGACACCTAGTCTAACAACGTTGCCGTAAGGCTTAGGGTTCGACGAGCTAGAACTTGTGAACCATTGGTACCACTTCAAGCTATCATGATTTAGCATAGTAGTCTTTTGGCCCTCTGATGCCAGCCTATCCAAGGGTTTCTAGTACACTTTCTTAACCTCTAGAAGGCCTATGGCCATTTAGACCAAACACACAATACCTCCATAGCTCGTTCAAATCGGGTGCTTGGGCCAACAATATCTCCCAGGCCTCGTTGGGCCATTATAACTTTTTCAAGTGGCCAACCTATAATAACCCACCTTTTTCGAGCTGTTACTTAACTTACTTAAACATCATTTTTTAAACTTTAATTTTACTTACTAGAAAAAAAAAAGAAAAAAAATATTGGGTAAATTTTTTCTTAAAACATACTTGAAACTGTTGCAACTTTCGTTGTAATAGAAATTGAGAAATAGCTCAAAACTTGACTTTAAAATAATTTAAAATGTTCCTTAAAACTTGTTAAGAAAACATTTACTTTCTTAAAGACTTTTTAAAATATCTTTAAGAAAACAGTGAAAACTTTTTCTTTAAGCAGCAAAAAACAACTGTAGTGGTATCTATACCCAATCATTGTATGTGTCACTACAACACCAAGCTCTTTAACCAGTCATATTGGTCTTCTATAGAACTACCTACAGTATGAAGGCATTTATAATGAGCTACACTTTATAAGTCCAAACAAATCTCACAAAACATAAAAGCATTCGTCTTAAAACTTTTCTCTTAAACCTTACTTGTAAAATGTCATTCTTAAACATTTCTCATGAAACACTTTTCACTAAAATGCTCTCCATAAAAACATTTCTTGTGAAATGTTTTTCATAGATAATATTTGTAAGAATACTTCTTAAGAGGAATGCAAGTAATATCACAATGCATAATTCTATTTATGCTCTTTTATGAACATTTTATCATCATACTTAACTTTCTTGAACTATGGGACTAAGTCTACGTACCAAACATGCTTGACCATCGAACACCAAGGTTGTAACAAACTTAGCATGACATTTTCCTTGGATCAGACGGCTGGTTCGACACTTTCTTATTTTAACTTGATTTGATTACCGATCTTGTAATCTTAGTGACTATTATGCATGACATGAGTTAATGTCTACATCATTAACCATATCAATTGTAAACATAATGCAAATCATAACTTCAACTTTGAAAACATTATGCATAACAAATGCAAATATATTTCAAACATACAAAAAGCATTTGAAATTTGTTTTCTTCATGCCATAAGGTTTTAGACTTACCCATTAATTGTTTTAGTGTCCCCATTTATCATTTTATCTTCTTTTAGTCATTTTTGTGTCCTGTTCAAATGACATCCAACTATTAACTAACTTTTCTTATTACTGAGCTACTTGATCGATAATGTAACTTAAATGTTAACCGTTTGTTCCTTTTACTTAGCCTTATTTCTTATCTATTTACCTCCTAACTGCTTAACTTGTTCGTTCCTTAAATCTCCCATCTTACTTGGTGGTTTCATTATTTAACATGATACATAATAGTTTCTGTCTAAAGGTGTCTCGTTGATTCAAAATGCTTAGGTTCCATTTTAGCTGTTTCCTTAAAAATTATGATTTTACCTTTAACGAGTTTTTCATAAGCCAAATAACCTTTCTAAACTTCTCTTTTTTACTTTACCATCCCGTTACTTGCAGGTCATAGAAAAATTTCTCACGAAGTGACGTTTTCCTAAATCAGGAATTTTGAAGTCCATTTTGACCATTTTCAAATGATTACCATTGATAAGTGCATATTCTGACATATTTTTATATCATTCATCTTTATATTTATTTTGTTATTTTTTTGGATTTTATTGTGTTTTTGTGTTTTCTAGGTAATTTATTAGAGTTAATTTAATATGAAAGGTTGAAAAGAGGAAAAAAATATGAATTTTAGAGCTTTAAGGGTCACAAATATTATTTGGAGTCCATCAGGAATCATCAGAAGCAAATCGAGTGAGAAACGGGCCAAAAACAATTAAAAAGTGCAACTGATTAGCAGTCCCTAGGGTTTCACTACCATGAGAAGAAGCCTCATGGCTGCACCATAGCATAGAATAGGTGCGTAGCTGCAAGCAATAGTTTCATGTGGCCATGCAACCCTGTGCAGTCTAAAAATTCTGTTTCATGCATGGCCACGAGGAAAATTTAGCACCCCCATAAGTCCCTTCGTCTAAGCTCGAATTTGACCTAAATTTGATCCAAACTTACCCGGTTTCAACCCTAAAAGATCAAATCTATAAATACCACATTAGAAACATAATCATAGGAGTTTTTCCATCAGTTTATGTAAGTTTTTGATTAGTTTTCTTAGGCTTAGGAGATGAAGAAAAAGAAGAAAAAAAAGGCGAGAGCTCCGATGAAGGTTATAGAACACTGTCTGTGTAGAAGGATTTCCAATGCCATAATCATTCTTTTCCTTACTCTTTCTTTCTTTTATTTTTCAAAGATGTTACTTTAATTTTATTTGTGGTTGAAAGAAATTTCTATACCCTATACATAATTTTATGATTAATTTATAGAGGTATTTTCTAATTTTTTAATTGAGATTGTTTATGTTCTTCCATAATTACTGTTCATGATTATTTTCTCGTTTTGTTTAGGTAGCCAACTGCATGGGATGAATTTAATCTATTGTTAGACTAGAAGACTTGATCCATAATTGTCTTGATTTTGAACTCATTTGCAGCAAATTGCAAGTTATGATTATGGGATGTTTTGGTTGATTATGATGTGAAGCATAATCTGGGTTAAATAATCTGAGCTTGTGTGATTGTTACTTGGATCAATCTATCTTTCTCATCTTAATACTTTTTGTTAGATTAAATTTAGAGAGCTTGTTCTAGGTTGTTTAGTGGAAATGGGTTTAGTAGAGCGCTTGTCTTATTAAACCTTCAAACTAAGAAAAGATTGGGATAGTAGTACTTACTGTTATCTATAGTTAATAGTTTCAGTAGATAATTGGGAATAATTTTGTAATTAATTGATATACTTATTGTTTAATGGTTAGGAATGATCCTTTAACTGATTTTATTATTATTATCTTGTGTTTATTTTTTTTCTTTTGTTTTATTTAATTTTGTTATTAGTTAATTAAAATCAAAACCCCACGTCTTTTATTCAGTTTTAGTGTGTCTTAGATTTTAGTGTCAATAACTAATTAATTAGACCTAATCCTCTACGAAAACGATCCTTATTTACCATTACACTTAATAAAAACTACATTTAAAAGTAAGGTTAATTTGGTGTGTCCTCTGAGAGCCTACCAACCACTTTGTTCTTGATGAGTCTTAGAAAAATTTCAGAAACCATTTTAACTCAAACTTGTATTTCTTTATCACTCATAACATTTACAAAAAACCAAACATTGGTTTTCTTTTAGTGAAAAATTCATTTTATCAGAATTTTATGGTTTTGACTAGTGATACAATTTTTTTTTTTACAGTTACACCCTTAACGTGTTTTTCTTTCTTTTCTTGGTAAAAACTTTTAAATTCTTTCAAACTTAACATCTATGGTTACTAACTTCACATAACAGTGTAGAAAACCAGCATTTTTCAGTGAGAATCTAGTCTCACACAATTTTACAGTTTTACAGTTTTAGTACTTGATAGCTTTTTAAAACCCTTAACAACAATCCATAATACATCTCATAAAAATCCTCTCAAAACTTGCACAAAACCCTAGCACAATAGGCTAAGTTTTGAGTTTTATTTTAATACTCCTTAATCTTCCTTTAAAACTATTGTTCTTTCTTCCTTGGAATCAAAATTTTGAGAGAAAACCATAGAGAGGTGTGTTTTCTAAAGGAGAAAAATGGGTGAAATTTTTGTGACTTTAACAAACTTTTTTTTTTCACAAAATACCCTTAGGTGATTATAGAACAAATATTAGGGACTAAAATGTCATAAATTTCTATCCCCTTTCATGGCTAAAATTGGTTGTCTATGGGGGTGATGTGGAAGATTTTCCAACATTTGTGAAAATAAGATTTTATTCACACAAGCCCTCAATTGCAAAAATTATTGGCCTAAGAACCAAGTTGAAATTAAAAAAAAAAAAAAACTTATCCTCACCACTTCTTCAAAACCGGTTGTGTGATAGATGAGGTGGACAATTTTCCACCTTCCAAGTGTTACTTGGTGGGTCCCACAACTTTTTTAAATAGTCTAAATTTACACTGATAATATTTTTGCTATACTGTTGGTATGCTTCCCATGCTGCCAATTTTCTTTTTATAATGTTTATGAGGTCCCATAACCTCCTATACCAATCCATATTCTTTGAACAGTATAGTCCCTAGACATCTTAACTTTATATAGTCTAATTTTCATACTGCTCAACTTTATATGGTATAATCCTTATATTGCATTATTCTAATATTGCATAATTTCTATGCTATACAATTTTCATATTTTTATACATTTTTTTATATAATATTTTCGTTTCAAAATCTGTTGCAACATATTTTGCAACAATTAAGCTTTCAACCTTACTTTCATATCATTCCTTTCTTGTTTAAGACTATAACTTGATTTTTAACCTTAAAAATACCATTTTTACATTTATAAAATTTTTCGTAAAAATCAGATTTTAACAATAATCCTTGTGACACTCTTTACGTTTCTTAAAATATTCAACAAATTTTTGAGCATAAAATTTATCTCACAAAATTTGTACATAAACTACTTAACATAATATTTAACTATTGCATGTGTAATGCACTAGAAATGCTTAGGTATTATAATTTACCATCCTTAAAAATTTTCGTCTTTGAAAATTAGAAACACCATGGTCAGTTTCTTTTCATATCCTTTTTGCTTTCATGTCAATGCCTTTAGTTTGTGTTTCCATTACAAAAACCTTAACAAGAGGTATGCCCTTGTTTCTTATCATCTTTTCTTAACGAATCTTGTTGCCACTTCTGTTAGTAATCTTAACAAAACTGAGTCCCCTAAACTTTAGAAATCTACATCATTTCATTGACTTACTTCTTTTCATTGTAACACTATACTTCTGCTATGCAACTCTAATCTTATAATGTTTGAACACAGATTTTCATCCTTCTAAGGGCTCGACATTCCATCTTTATAATGCTATACATAAAAGTAATCTTCTTACTCATTCTCAATACATGTTCTCCCTAACCCTAAAACATGAAATAACCATTTCGGTCAAGATTGATGGTAATTGAAATCCTATAATTCATGACTATCTAAGCAACATACAACTAGGATCACTATTTTATAGAGCAAAATTATTAAGCCTAAGGGATGAAAAATAGGCTAATTTGGATCAATCAGTCCAAAACTATCCAAATCATACCTTAACTACAGGAAAATCAAGGCCATCTAGTTGCAGAATTAATGATTTCTTAGTCCTATTTTTGCTATGGATTTGCATTTTTTCATAGTTTTTTCTCATAATGCATCCATTTTCAGCTTTCATCCTTTGTCTTGTAGGGCTTTTGTTGAAAAATTTTACTTCGTCATTAACTTTCTTAGTGCTATGATATGAACAATACGACATTCTGTAAACTTTTTCTAACATTCACTTCTACAAGTTAGTGAAACCATCACGTTCTAGTGCTTTCATGGGTCGAAACTTCACATGGAATGCATTAATTTAAGCTGCTAGCGCTATGGAACCTTCCAAACATACTGGTGGAGCTTCCAATGGTACTAGTAGTGCCTAGTTCTGGTGAGCTGACTGCTCTCATAGTCCTTGAATTTTTTCCTTTTGTGCCTGGCATCCTTGGTACATATGAGTGTTGGGGTTCATAAATTCGATGTTTGATAAGAATATGGCCTATATGTCAAGTGTAACTATCATGATAAATGTGAATACCACTATCAAAAGGCTCTAAAATACATTTTTCCCCATTATTGGAGTTGTTTAAAGAGTTGTTGCTAATATAACTAGGTTCTAACATGGTCATTTGAGGCTCATATTAGTCATTACGACATTGTCATCATAATAATGATTCCTATCTAGGCTGATGCGAGTTCTATAGCATATCTTAGCTTAACTATGGAATGCTTAGGCTCGAAAAATTTGTATGGTTAGTAACCTAATATTTGAGTGCTCTTAGGCATTCCGCTCCATGACAAGTAGCATGTAAGGAAGAATTCAGCGAAAGTCTCATTCTAGACTATGCTGCTATGTTTCCACATTTTCTATACATTCAAACCAACAATTTCTACAGAAGTGAAATTCGCTGAAATGAAAAATACCATTGTATGCAAAACAATGTAACTTGTTGTGTGCACATCCTTCTGATTTTGAGCAATTAGGTCAGTTGTTGACCATCATTTACCAAGTTTTACTGTCGTTGACTTGATATCACCGATGGATAATGACTACTGTCGATTTGCATAAACTCTATAAAATATATCCTCTGACCTTTGCTTTCTTATTGCTCATCTAGGAGTGTCAATATCAAGGGCTATGTACCCAGTACATTAACACATAATTATGAAATACTAACTTTCCTTCTAATTTAAATTAACTTACTTAAGCTATGGTGATGCGAACATATGATAGTGTAGAATAGGATGGCAGGATACTGCTCTAATAGCACCTTATAAGTGTTAATTGGTGGGTTCCACAACCTTTTTAAACAGTCTAAATTTACACTAACAATATTTTTTTCTTTACGTCAGTACACTTTGCATACTGCCAGTATTCTTTTTATACAGTTTATAAGGTCCCACAACCTTTTATACCAATCCACATTCTCCAAATAGTTTAATCAGTATATTGCTTAGCTTTATATAGTCCACTTTTCATACTACTTAACTTTATACAATATAATCCTTAATTACATTATTCTAATACTAGATAATTTCTATACTGTATAATTTTTATATTTTTATTCATATTTCCCTTATATAACATTTTCATTTTAAAATCTGTTGCAACACGTTTTGCAACAATTAAGATTTCTAGCTTATTTTTGTTAGTGATGTGCCTTAAGCCAATTATGTAATGACCACATTTTGACTTTGTTACATTTGCATTTTATTAATAAAGAGGCATTTTCATTATTGTTTTTTATTCTAATTCCATGAATAGTTAATTTTGCCTAAGGTCATCAAGTATGTGACTTGATAGTAAAACTATTAGGTAAAAATTGAATTCTATTCTAAATTATCCCTAGTCGATCATTATTATTGGAATAATAATGAATGAAGACTAGTATGAAGTTTGACTGATGATTAAGTTTTACTAATCATGTGTATGAGATACAAAGTCAACTCATAGATACATATTTTAGAAGTGATGAATTGGATCAACCCGCTATAAGAATACTGAATGGATAATTGTCATAAGTGATTCTCATTACAATAGTGTTATCCTGGTCCTCTGACCTAAAATCACCATTGTTTCCTACATGACAAGTTCTATATTTTGACACATTCCAATATTATCTTTAACAGGATGATGGAATGGATTGTTGTTGGATATAGAGTGAATCATGTGAGGAATATGAGTGATTAGGAAGGAATTTGTCCCTTATTTATTATGAGAAACATATCTATAGCCCCCTCGATAAGTTAGACTGAAGAAAAATGTATGGCTATATTGGAATGAATTGATAAGGGTTATCAATATCAGTCTACTTAAGATTGAGAAATAATATGATTGAATAGTATAAGGATGACATAAACCATGCTTTATGTTCAATCAAGGTATCCAGTGACAAAAGGACTTTAATATTTATTATATATAAGGTTATGTCGGATTATTGACATTCGCATAACTTGAGTAATCATAATGTCTTGCTAGAGGCCGCTTATGATTTGTGGGCCAGAAATAGAATTTCAAGCCCACTACTAACGTTATGTGAACCTACAGGGCCGCACACTTAGAACAAACCAAAAACAAATTTGGGTTTACTGTTTCTAGGTTCAATAAACTTGATAATGTCCAAATTCGATGTTCTAGATATGACTGGGTTCATTAAATCTAACATTGTCTAGATTCTATAAATCATATTTGAATTATAGCTTACCCTAGTTAAAATCTGACTCTTTCTTGAAGTCTATATATATATCTATTTTAGGGTTTCTGATTGAATTAGAAGAGGAAATGCATTTTTTTATTCTAAAAGGCAAAAACATTAAAACCCTAGAATTAGATAGAGTGATTTAACACAAGGAGATGATGCTAGCACACCAATTTGGTTTTTGAGAGAGTCTGTTTGTGTGGATACCTACAAAGGGCGTTGCTCTAAGTAACAATGTTTGAATCCGATCCTGAATACGAAAAGCTTGAGCTAGGGTGTCACCAAAGTGAAGCCACTCTCTTCCTTCTAGCAATCTTGCCCCTTTTGTTATCCTGGTAAGATTCTATGACTTTCTTATCAATCTAATCGAATTGCATGGATCCTGTGAGGGTTTTGTGGGAATTAATTTTGATTTTTCGCTGCTTATTTGAATCACAAAATCCAACAAAACCCAACAGTGGTCTCAAAGCAACTTGCGAATTCAATTAAATTGATTTTATATGGTTCTGTGTATATGTGATATGCATAGATATGATTTATACATTAATTAGATTAATGTGTTTGAGGTTTTATTTGATTAAACGTTTTTACCTTGTTAATTTGATTAATAAGTTTATTGTTCCTTGTAGCCTGTTGTTGTTAATTTGATTAATATTACAAGTTAACAAGAATCTAGTAATCTATTTTAAGATGATTAAACGATATACTATAAATCTGGTTTCAATTTTATTAAGGTGGCTGACTGTTTAAATGTTAAATTATGGTAATCTATTTTGAACAGATTAATATATATCAAAGGGTATGTTTAATTGTTAAACAAGGATGATCTGTTTAGAATAGATCAATAAATTTCATGAATCTGTTTAAGTGTTAAACAAAGATTAATTAATTCTGTTATGAACAGATTAGGTAATTTGATTAATTAAAATTAATAGATTTAGGCAGCAACTCATTTAAACAAGTAAGGTAAATCATTTACCTTTCGAGGGAGCTGCCCCCTTAACCCCACCTGCTAACCGGCTAGCGGGACCGCCGCTAGGGGCACTACCCCTTGGATCCCGCAAAGGGCGTTGTCCCTTGACCCCCAAATTGATTTATCACATAAATCATTTTGGTCATAATAAAAATTTAACTTTAATGAAATTATATTATTATGTTTATATGTTTAGTGTGAATTGCATGGTGCATCACGTGGCCCTTTTATACCAATGTGATTGGCATGTTTTATTTAATTTTATTTTGGGTTTGTAATTTTAAATACGGCCTGCATGTTGTTTTTTAATTTGTTTTAATTAATTTATTTATTTAGTAGAAATAGAATAGTTTAGATTACAATTTGTAATGTAAAATCAAAGCCCAAGATCAAGATTGATGGAGGTTCAAAATGGAGGTCCAAGATGGAGGCTCAAGATGGAGTCCATTCGTGGCAATCTAAGGAAATCCATAGAGATGAAGATTACCTAGGATTGACCATTAACCTTCATATTGGCTTATGAAGATCAATCTAGATTTGGGCCATGCTATGACTTGTTTATTGTGTTATTATTATCCTATGTATGTGATGTTATGTATATGATGCTATGTATGTGATGCGACATAATAATAAACAATAAAATTAAATTAAAGTAGAACCCTCACTTAATATTAAGTCATTAAAATGCCTCCCATAATTTAACACTTGTCAAGACTTGGATTGCTGGATAAAGGTTCTACCAAAGCAGGGTGTGTTAAGCCATCTAGTTAAGACAAGATGGATAATAGTGATATCCATATGTTTGAAATGGTTAGACTTAACTAGGTTATCAAAATGGTTTTGGACCTAGGGCATTAGATGGGATTTTAATTAGCCGAGACATGTGATGTCAAATCCCATATTTATCCAAGAGTTACATAAGATGTA
>CAMOHE010050317.1:0-38645 GCA_946598075.1 Artocarpus hirsutus
CCAATCCGCTGGTTTACCATGGATATCCCAACATGTATCCTTGGTATGGTACGGCTTCTTGCAATGTTCACACCACAACTGCTTCTCCTTTCCGATTTGAGCCATCGAACCAATTGCTGCATTCCGAGTAGTGGCCAAAGCTGATCCTTGAGCCTCTGTCGTTGTGTACTATGGTGAGGTCATCACTTTCTTTCTAGTTTCCTCACCCCTGACTTCTACAAAAACCTCTTTAAGCGTTGGTAAAGGCTTCATACCAAGAATACGTCCCCTTACCTCATCAAGCTCATGGTTCAGTCCATGGAGAAAGTCAAAAATCCTGTCCCTCTCTAGCATTTTGCTGTACATCATTTCATCATCCGAACACTTCCAGGTGACTTCATAAAATTAGTCTATTTCCTGCCACAGTTCCGAAAGAGTATTAAAATACTTTGACTGATGAAGTGCCTTAACGAGTGTTGCGAATAGCCGATCGTATTTCGAAACTTTGCGAGATGTTTTCAATATCCGAATACATCTCTTTTACTGCATCCCAGACTTCCTTTGCCGTTTGGTAGAAAAGATAAAGTCGTCCAATTCTAGGCTCCATTGAGTTTATTAGCCATGCCATCACAGTATAATTTTTTGCCTCCCACATAGCATAATTGGCCGAGCCTAGTTCAGGCGCTGCTGTTGCACCTATCAAATAGCCAATTTGCCTCTGCCTTTGATTACCAGTAAAACCGACTGATACCACTCCCGAAAATTACTTCCATTTAGTTTGTGGGTGGTGATTTGAATTGAGTGGTTTTCGAAAAAGCTGGAAACAGGGGGTAATTGGGAATTTGTTCCAGTTGGAGTAGAGTTAGACTCCACTGTGGGTGAGTTGCTGTTTGACATGGTAACGATCAATCTAGGTTGGCCGATGGACGAATTTTTTTTGGTGGATAGTCTCTGATACCATGAAACCAGATATTATGAATGGAATAGTTTTTCTCTCTTATACATTAGTTTCTGAGTGTACAGATTTTATAGCCATTAGAACAAGGAACCGAAGATAATCTTAGGTAACTACTCTCCTATAAAAAACGAAAAATCCTAAAAAATAGGAACTAAAAGATATTCTCAACTAACAATACAAATCGGGAAAGATAAACCTAAACTAACACTCCTAATAAAATCCCTGCAACCATGGGATATTAGTTTCGGTTTCCAACAGAAATCAAGGATCTTGGTGGCCTCAAATATTTCTTAGGAATGAAAATTGCCAGAAGCACTAAAGGCATTTTCATTTCCCAAAGAAAATACACTTTAGATCTGTTACAGGAAACAGGAAAACTTGGGAGCAAGCCAGCCACTACTCCTCTCGAAGTTAATTGAAAAGACCATTGTGAAAAAAAGGAAAAACTGGTGGATAGAGAGAGTTACTAGAGACTTGTTGGAAAGCTTATCTATCTATCCTTGACCTGACCTGATATAGCATTTGTAGTCAGTACTGTGAGTCAGTATATGCATGCTCTAACCCAGCAACACTTAGACACAGTTAATCATATACTGAAGTATCTGAAGGGTTGTCCGGGAAAAGGTCTTTTGTTCAAAAAGACTGAGAACAGGAATATAGAGGCTTTTGCAAATGTAGACTGGGCTGGTTCACGCGAAGATAGACGATCCACATCAAGGTATTGTACTAAGATTTGGGGAAATCTCGTGACTTGGAGAAGCAAGAAGCAAGCCATTGTGGCTCGTTGTAGTGTTGAAGCTGAATTTAGAGCAATTGCTCTTGGAATGTGTGAACTTCCATGGTTGAAAAGGTTACTCGAAGACTTGAAGATTCATGAAACAACTCCAATGAGATTATACAGCGATAGTAAATCAGCCATAAGTATTGCACACAATCCTGTTTGTCATGATAGAACCAAGCATGTGGAAATTGATAGGCATTTTATCAAAGAAAAAATTGAAGATGGTGTGATTGATTTGTCCTATGTCCCCACTACTCAACAAGAAGCTGATGTTCTCACAAAAGCAATGCCAAAGTCAGGATTCAAAACCTTGGTAAACAAGCTGGGAATGATAGATATCTATTCACCGGCTTGAGGGGGAATGTTGGAATATTAGGTTTTAAAAGTCAAAGAGATAGTTGTCACCATAGTATATTTGGAAAATAGATCAGCTTTTTATTTATATTTATTTTTCCTGATTTAGAGGATGTTTGTTTTTAGTTTTGTTTTTATTTGGTTATTTTCCTGTTTTGTCTATTGTTTCTTTCTCTGGAATTATTTTCCTTATTGTTTGATTGATTATTGTAATCGATATAAGGCTTTCAGCCATTATCAATAAAGATAATTTAAGCTTTTCATCTCTATAGCTTGATTTCTATATGTTTACAATCTTCCTGAAAATGCAGTCATGTATAAGACTTCACATTATGAGTGCTCTGGAGCAGTACCATGGTCAATTTTCGTCACTGATAAAAGAAAGGTACTTGGGCTCTCTTGAGATCTTGACTGATGAGGATCATGTGAATAAGTTCTTCGCACTGGTGGAAACTTTTGTTGTCCTTGATCAACTCGAGAATGGAGAATACATGATGTCATCTAGTTATGACCCTGCTTTGTCTGTATTGAGAGATGAACAAGTCTCTAGACCGTGAAATAAGAAATTTACATGAACAAACTGCCAAGGATCTTGATCTACCAGTGGACAAGGGTTTAAAATTAGATAAAGGCACACAATTCGGACATGAATTTAGGATTACAAAGAAGGAAGAACCAAAAATAAGGAAGACGCTTACCACCCAAGTCATCTTCCCAGAAACTAGAAAGGATGGAGTGAAATTTACGAACACAAAGCTTAAGAAGTTGGGAGACAAGTATCAAAAGATGCTTGAGGAGTACAAAACTTGTCAGAAAGAACAAGTTAACCGACTAGCTCAAACAGCAGCAACTTTCTCTGGGGTTGTACTTATACTAAGTTTCTTATGCTTAATTGTTATGCCAGGTTTAGATTGACAAATATTTAATGTGCAGGTATTTGGGTCATTGGCGGTGCTGCTTTCTGAATTAGATGTCTTGCTTAGTTTTGCTGATTTGGCTTGTGGTTGTCCAACTCCTTACACTAGACCAGATATCACTCCATCGTAAATGATTACTAGTTTATTCTGTTATTGACTTTTTTTTCCTTACCCTTCATGTAAAATACTAAATGAACGATTTAATCATATCAGGATGAGGGAGATATCATATTAAAAGGGAGTAGACTCCTTGTGTTGAAGCTTGGGATTGGATGAATTTTATACCAAATGATTGCGAGCTAGTGAGTATTCGTTCAATTCAATGTAATGTAGGCAGCTTTTTTCAGTGTTGCAAAAATTCCATGGTTTTATTACTTGCACTTTCCTTTATCAGGTGAGGGGTAAAAGTTGGTTCCAAATCATCA
This sequence comes from Artocarpus hirsutus, assembly GCA_946598075.1. NCBI lineage: Eukaryota > Viridiplantae > Streptophyta > Magnoliopsida > Rosales > Moraceae > Artocarpus > Artocarpus hirsutus. Next base: position 3,415 of record CAMOHE010050317.1, read on the forward strand.
CAGGGCATAATATGGGCGGGAAATCCACTTTTATTCGGCAGGTATGATTTTGGTAAATATTTTTTTTATTATTTTTCTCCAAAGATTATATATTGTAAATAATTGGAGTTATAATTGCAATCCTGTTTTAGCATACTTATTCTGTTTCTGCATACCAACTAGACGGATGACCTATCACAGTAGTTACTTTCAGCTTTAGCATAATAGACACCTTATATCATGTCAGATTCAGTGACCATCTCAGATCATACTAAGTTCTCACGGAGATGCTACAATAGATGATTTTTTTTTTGTTCTTTTCCTTTTTAATTTAAATTATCGGAAGTTCCTAAAATCTGTCCTTATGATGAACATTTTCTTACGACTTATGTGTACTTGAGGGTTGGTGTGAACATTCTGATGACACAAGTTGGTTGTTTTGTTCCATGTGACAAAGCTAGCATTTCTGTTCGTGATTGTATTTTTGCTTGTGTTGGTGCTGGTGACTGCCAAGTAAGACCCATTGAATATTCTCTTAATATTCTCTCAAAGTTTGGACTTTTAAAAAGGAAAGAAAATGGACTAGCTCTGATAAACAATATATTAGATTGAATCTTCGCTATTTTCTTGAATCTATCATTTCCAGGATCAAACTTTTTCTTCTGAGCTTGAGCAACATGAACCTAGGATTCATTAAATGAAAATATTGATACCACCAGGTTATTTTTTATTTATAGGTGGTTTTAGATAAAAATTGGTTTTTGAGCTAGAAATGATTTGATTTTTGTTCTTTGGCTCACTGGCCAAATACTTAGCCCTCATTGCTATTACCGTTTGCCAATTTCTTCAACCCCTTTTATTGCTAGATTAAACTTCATTTTTCTTCAAGTGTCTGTTAGAACCACGCTGTGTTTTAACTTATTTCAAAATGATACCTTTGTTGCTTTCAGTACATCTTTTTTTGCTGTGAACTATGATGAATGCGTGTTCCCTTATCTTGTTAGCTAAGTCGGGTTTCCACCTTTATGCATGAGATGCTCGTGACTGCATCTATTTTGAAAGGTGCTACAGATAAGTCGTTGATAATCATTGACGAGCTGGGTCGTGGAACATCAACTTACAATGGCTTTGGTTAGTTTACTCTCTCTCCCTCTCTCTCTCGGGCGATGTTTACCTACTTCAACTTTCTCTTTGATCGCTTCATAGATGATACAAATCATAGATTTCCCAATTATTGTTTAAGAGATGCAGAAAAATAAAATCATAATTTTGTTATTTAAGTGGTACCTTTATATCATGGCTGCGTTCTGCCTCTTAGATAACAGTACATTTATACAAGTCTACGTAGTATACTTTTGCATGGAAATCTCTACTAAAGAAGCGAATGTAGGTCGTGTTTATGTAGGTATGTTGATTTGACAATCGTATATGGTGATTTCTGTTAACGAGTGAATTTTTTTTGGGTCAAAAAGGGAGAGAAATGTAGTGCTTTTCTGAAATAAGAAAAAAGATAATGTGGATTGGTACTATATCTTGGTTTTTTGAAACCTTGAAATATATGTATTTTGGTGTCTTAAAACGTGGTGTACTTGTGTTAAGATCTGCGACCAAATCAACCAAAAAAAAAACAGCGTTTAGAATTCATTACAAATAAAAAGTATAAGAATCTTTCTGGCTGTCATATCAAGTTTTACCCCAATTCTCAGACTTAGCTTGGGCCATCTGTGAGCACCTAGAGATGCAACAATGGGTCGGGGCTTGTGGGCTGGCCCGTGCCCATTCTGCTACAGTGATGGGCCGGCCTGACACTGTTTAAGGCATGGCCCGGCCTATAAATACTGGTGGACTAGGCTGGGCCAACATATGTCGGCCCATGAGCCGGCCCAACACAGCCCATGGAAAAGGCCGGCCTGTCTAGGCCCGTGGAAATCATGGGCCGGCCTATCCCGGCCCATGTAAGGCCCATATAGACCCACAATAGGCTAGCCCACCTAAGACCCATTGTAGCCTAATTATATATATATAAATATATCTTTTCATGTTCATTCACGAGTAAACATGACCAAGTATGGCTTTCTTTAGTAAAAGGCCTCACAAATCACATCATAGCAAGTTTTTTTTTTTTTTGCTTGTAAGCATGCTTTGCTTCTTCTAAGAAGTAAAGTTGAGACAAGACCTCACATATCATGTTACAATATGCCCAGCAAGCTCTTTGTCTTTTCTTTTCTTTTCATTTTTTTTATTTTTTTTCTTCTAGGCATACTTTGCTTTTGAAAAAAAAAAGCAAGGTTTGTCTTATTGGGTTTTCTTTGGAAAGGTTTTTAATGAGGCAATCATAAATAAAATATCCCTTCTTATATTTCTCTTGACTATTCAAACTTTTATATTTGTTAACTTGTTTAAAAATTCAAAAATAAAAAATAAAAATAAAAATTAAAAATTAAAAATTGCATGCTTAGATAGGCTAGCCTATCTAAACCCATGATGGGCCGGCCCATTCAAGGCCCACGGCACGGCCCGACACAGCCCATGTAAAATTAGCTCACGGGTCGGGCCGAGCCAAGGTAATTTTAATATGGGCCGGCGAAGGAGAACAGGCCGAGCCGGCCCATTCTTGCATCACGAGCACCTTGTTGAAGTGACTAAAGCACTAGCTCATGGTGATCCTGATCATGAGCCCAACAGCAAGCATATTGGTGTAGCAAACTATCATGTTAGTGCACATATTGACCCATTAACTCGCAAGCTGACCATGTTGTACAAGGTTGATCTCTTCTCTAACCATATCTTTTTGGTATTATCTTCGTTTCAAATTAGGGAAATATTTTACAAATTATAATTTGCATCTTTCAAGAAGTTTGGAAGAAGTTAAAATCTTATCTCCTGATTAAGTTATTATATGGTGTCTTCCACCATGTTAATTTGCTTTGTGGTACCTGTATGTTTGTCAAGTAAAACAGCGTACACTTTCTCATCTTCTTGTCACCATGTTCTCCAGGTCGAGCCAGGGGTTTGTGATCAAAATTTTGACATCCATGTAGCAGAATTCGCAAATTTTCCCAAGGATGTCGTGGCCCCTGCTAGAGAAAAGGCTTCTAAATTGGAAGATTTCATTTCAAATGGTTCTAACCATGAGGTATAGTCTATGGTATTCTTGCAAAGTTCAGAACAAGGTTACCTACTTACCGCCATTTAGCATGGTTTCAACTTCAGCTAAAATATAAACCTGCCTTGAAGCACCTTCTCAAAAAGAAAAACAACATTAAGTAATTTGTTACTAAGATAGAATCTATGTTTGTTAAAGGAAAAGAAGACAAACTATAAATGCATTGCAAGAAGGATTATCCGTATCATTGAAGTCGACATTCATAGATTGAACTACAAATAGAAAAGCGCTCAAGGATCTTGTTATCTAAGTGTGAGCATGTGTGTGTATAGGCACAGATTGGATAATCTTTACATAATATATGATAATATTGCATTGGAAGGTCCAGCTTGATACTTTTATATTGAGAGGTAATTTTTGGTTACACAATTACGTTTTACAGGTGGGGTCCAACCGCAAGAGAGAGTATGATCCTGATTATGTATCCAGAGGTGCAGCTCTGGCATGTAATTTCTTGAAGGAGTTCTCTGGATTGCCACTGGAGAAAATGGATCTAAAGCAGGAATTGGGCAAAATTAGCAAAATGACAGATGACATGCAAAAGGATGCAGTAAACTCTCAGTGGCTTCAGCAGTTCATCTAATTCTTTGACTTCTCTAATTTAAAATGAAGGCAAACACCAACACCACGCCACCCCCACACAACAACAACAAACCGCCGCCCCCCCCCCTCCCCCCTCCTCTATTTTTTGTGGCTCTCAGACGTTTTGTAAAAGCTTGTCTTGTAAATGAGTCTTCTTGATGCAAGTGACATCTAATATTACGCTTTCCCCCATTTGTGGCAAAAATGAAGTCATACGAGTTATAACCAGGTTTCACTTTTTGGATATATATGTATTCGTTTATATAAATGGGTTTGTGAGAGGGAGATACGCGTGCTGTTGTAGCTTATTTTTTTGGGGGAAAATTTCATTCAACTCAAACTCAAATAAGAGTTACACAAACAGAAAACAACAAGGCCCTATATTATATAGATTAGTTATATTTGCACCCCAAAAATTTATAGATGTCTCCAATATTTAATGTTCTTCTAATAAGGATTTGAAAAATCAACCTTTTTATATATATTATTTTCATAATGCCTAATTTATCCTTTCATACCCCCATTATAATTTTTTTTTTTTTTTTTATACAAGGGGAGAGGGTAGGATTTACAACCAATTAGGCTGTCTTTCACTCGTCTACCCCATTCTAATTTTAATCTTGATTTATTTTGGATATATTAAATGATGTTAACCTTTTTATGGAAACCAAATCTTAACCAAAAAAAGATTTTATGGAAAAAAAAAATAATGAAGCTTCTTTCCAAAAAAAAAAAAAAAGACTCAAATAAACAAAATAGCAATATCGCTTGTATAGAAAGTACTAGACGAATGCCCATAAAGTATTTGATCAATTGGGTACAAGAAATATTTGAGAACAAATTGAAAATAGAAAGTCACAGATTGTCTACATCCAAAGTTTATTTTCTGGCAACTTTGTTTTCTACCAACTCATGAAACACTTTGAAGGTGCTACGTAAGAACTTGCCCATCCATATGCACAACTATGGCAATGCATACTCCACTTTGTGGCAATAGGTGATAGAGGACAACCAGGAAAAATAAAAATATGCACAAGATAATCAAATTATAGATATATATTTTCTATCATAGACTCCCGTATTTCAATATCAAGGAATGCAAGTAAGAGAATGTAATGCCCCTAAATGGCGATTAATAGTTTTTAATAAATAAAATAAAAATCAGAAATAAAAGTAAAACTTTAAAAATATAGCTGCCCAGGGCTTAAAATGAAAACTCTTAAATCAACAATAAAAATATAAACGACAATTAAACTACAGTTTAATGTAGCACCTTAAATTTAATAATATAAAGCTGTCGTCATCATCATTTCAACCCTCACATATCTTAATACAGTCACAGAAAGTAACAATCGATGCTTACATTTCCATGAAGAACATTCTCAACAAATGATACAATTCCATCGAAATACAGCTATATAGCTCCTTCAACTATGTTTCTTGTCACCACTTCACACATTGTGAGTCCTGAAAAGATGAAAATATGAGGGAATGAGCGACAACTTGCTCAGTAGGAGAAACCATTACTCATCTTTAGATTTTTATCCTTACTACATTAAAACCTACATGGTTAACTAGTTCTCATCATTATTCATCAATTTTATAACGTTCAATTCCGGTGGATATCTTATAATCATTCTTATCAAGTTCTATATATATATATATATACATATTAATTTAGGATTCAATTATGCTCATCTGTATCCACAGTACAATAAATTATCATATCACTCGACTCCACGAAACCCAAATGGGCGCACTTGATCACCCTCCAAACATTCCAAGGGTGTTCCGGTGAGAGGACATCAAGCCTCTAATCCTCACCAAGTTTATTCCTGTACAGTGCGTTTTGGGACTTTCGATCTAAGGGAGCGTCATCACCTCCCTTTTATTTTACCTTTTAGGGTATTCGTGCCCTAGGACGTAACCGCCGCTCTCTTCATATTTCACCATTTCTTTATATTCAATTATTATTTATAGAATCAGTTTTCCTAACCATGCTTTTAAATTTATAACAACATGTGTCAATTCATTATATTCCTCGCTGTTCAATACATGACAAGTTCATGTCATACTTTCATATGTGATACTCATATAATAGCAGTTCAATATAGATATATATATCTTGCGGTAAAACAATCAATTTTAATTCCATAAAAGCCTCACAAAAGATAAGTAATAGAATCCCTACCTCTTAGTGAATACCATAGTAAAAACTTCCAGCTTACGATACCAAGCTCACCACGTAAGCTCCAAGTACTTTGTTATCTTACGATGCATAAAATTATCATAGTTTAACTCAATTCTTAATCTATAGTCACACCGATTACCATCTATTATACTATTCTTATTAATGTGCCACAATCATTTATATGAATTCTTTGAAATATTTTATAATACAAAACGATGAAAAACATATAAATTTGGATTGTCCGATCAGCCTGCTGATAAAGCTTGGCCTGCCGATTGGTAGAGTCCAGCCTACTAATCGAGGCAAAATCTAAAAAACTTCAGTTTTCTGTTTTTAAAGATTTTGAGCTTCAAAGCTTAGTCCGATTTGTTTTAATAAATCATGGAACATGAAAAATACATGGAAACCATAGATTATCATACCAATAAAGCATATAAATCTTTTTCCCCAAATTTTTATGCATAAAACATGTTTAAAATTCTCAAGCATTGATTTTTACAGAACTTTACAAAAATGTGATCTAAATAGGAAATTGTTCAAACCCAAAACAAACACAATTCAATTTGCATGCACACAAAAGCACATGCCCAGATCATGAAATGAAGAACAATTACATAAGCTGAACATAGTAATTTAGAATAAAGAGAGGGTAGGGAAGAATTTAGGTTTTTGGTTAGAAACTCTACTTTGTTTCCTTGAGAAATTGTTATTAGGCTTGACTTTGTGCTTGAGGAAAGAGATCCTGAGTTGAGATGAAAATTTTTGATCAAATTGAGAAGGTGAAGGAAACAAACGAAATAGAAAAAGGGAGAGAAAGGGTGAGTGGTCTGAAATGTGGAGAAAAATGAGTTGTCTAATATGTTTTAGGAGTTGGTGGCTTTGGACATGTGAATGAATAGTGTTATTGGAAGACTCAGAAAAAGAAAGAAAAGAAAGGGGATAAGGCCTTTATAGGGAATCAAGGCATGTGACTTGTTTGATTCAAGTCTTATCTTTTATTTATTTATTTTATTATTTTCTTTTAACCATTACACGTGAAGGACAATAAATGATGGTCTATCTTGGCGTTTTGGTAAATATACTAAATAAGTATAGAAAATTTTCAAAAATTCTAAAAATAAGTAGAAATGAATATTGTGAAATAGATTTTAAATGAAACAAATTTTTGATTAGCACACCAAAAATTAATTTAATTACCTTCATACTCGTTAGAAAAATAACCGGTGTCATAGCTCTATCGCTCTTTAAAGAAATTTCATTCCCAAAATTTCAAATCTAACTATACTAGTAGAAATCACAATTCCGTAATGATATTGTTTTCGACTTTGCACACTTTGTGCTATTTTATCTCCGAATATGGGTCACCATCTTTCTATTCATTGGCTTGAAACATCAATTATACTCAAAATATCAAATCCTTCAACAAGAGTATTTCTAACAGATTTCAACTTATAACACCATATAATGGTTTAGGAATCTAATCAAAAAAGCATACGTAGTGATCATACCAATTTTTCAGTCCTTCACTTTCCTTGGATTGTGATGTACAATTACACTTAGGAGATTGCCAAAGAAATTCTATATACTTCGTCTTTTGTTTCCTTTTCCTTTTTGAGTAAGGAAAAGTCAAGAATGATTGATTTCATTTTCCCACTAATAAACTAAAACATAATCTTAAATTATATATCACAATCGCTTCCATTTCATACCATACATCAAACTTATACATAGAGATATTATTAGATGGAATCTCGTAGTTATAAGCAAACTCAACACATTCTTCATTAAACAGCTACCCTCATGACACAAATGTTCAACCCAAATATCGTACTCATATTTCTTACGGAGTGTCCTCACAACTGACTTTGGTAATTCCATAAAACATTAACAGAATACTACACATTACAAACATGATACGGATACGTTTTGAGAGTACAAGGTACTCCGTATATCCAGCTACCCATATCATGCATGCTTAGAGAATACAACAACATTAATAAACAAAAGATCCGACCTTAAATAGGATGCATTTCGAAAGCATCAAGTACTCCATATCATCAGCTATCTTGGCATTAGGGTCAATGAATCTAAAGATTTTAACAACAACATGCCATAAGAAATACAAAGTGTGGGGAAAAAGGGTTATTCTAACACATGAAACACGAACATACATGGTATGGGTAAAGCCAAAAGATTACAAACTGAGATTCAAATCAAATGGCCCTTTTTGGCTTTCCTTCTCCCATTTAAGCTTGGATGTTGTAGTGTCAAAATCCAGATGGATGATTTGCATCTTATCTAACAATTCCTCAACGGTTGAAGCAGTAACAAAGATTTGTCTCATCGATTTCACAATAAAGTTTTCCTCCACAACGTAATCTAAAAATTTCAAAAGACTATCATAAAAACCATTTATATTTAAAAGTCCCAAGGGTTTGGAATGAAAGCCCAATACATGCCTATTAGCAACCATGAATATTTTCTCAAGGGTACCCAGACCACCAGGTAATGCTATAAAAGCATCAGAATTATCAATCATGACTTTATGACGTTCAAGGGTATCCAAAACTCTTTTCTCTCTTCCTATTTTTTTCCACAAAGGCTCCCTTCCGCTAGGAGTCAAGGAATAATCTCCAGGACTTCAACACCATCAGACTTAGCTACTGTTGCCACATTTCTCATCAATGATAAGCTACCACCCCCATGAGTCTGGTTAATTTTCCTGCATGCTAAGGCTTGTATTAAGTGTCTTGCGGCTTCTAAATAAACTTTATCTTTTCTAGGGCTAGAACTACAAAAGACACAAACATTCTTTATTTTCTTGGTGGACTAGGAGATAGACATACTTAGTTTATATCAGTGATTGTTTTATGTCTGCTCCATTTAAACTTGGGGTTCTATTTGAGATTTTAAGAATGAGGGATACGTAAAAGGACTAAAAGACAAATGAGTAGGTAACAAAAAGATAATTCAAAGATCTAAACAAAATATTGTGTAGGTAAGAAAGTAAGAAAAAGTGATTAACAGCTTATGAAAAGTCTGATATTCTTTTTGAAAAAAGTTTTAGATCTATATAACTTTTGACGAATGTATACCGAATCTAGAAAATCAATATAAACGACAAACACTGTATAACTTTTAAAATTTAAGACACAAATCTCGAAATATCTAGATAAGTTTCAAAAATTCAAACATGTTACAGTACCTTATGTGATCTATCTGATAGGATAACATACTTTATTATATATATATTTATATTAAAGAAAACCATAAATTAAATAAAAAACTAACACTTACTGTATCAATCTAATAAACACAATTATTTCGAACATAAAGACAAATATTTTGAGTAAAAGAAAGACACAGACTATTGAACATCAACTGAAACGATTTCAGCAAAGACTAAACAACCTTTATAGAGCAATGACTTATTCCCCATCTAGTTTTCTTTTAGCTTGGCAAATAGGATCTAGAAATACCATATTCCTGAGGTGTTGTCTTTCTGCACGGAATTTAGGCTAGAGTTTAAAAATAGCTACTTAAACATATCCACTAGGGTGACCATGAAGAGGATGATGGATGCTATCCAAGTTCTCATTTGAAAGTCCATCCCTACAAAATCTTATTTTATCATCTCTATTCGTAGACATACAACTAGGTAAATTACATTTACCGTTACAATTTTGTCTTCCATATTTGTTACAAGTTACCACGATAGCACAAGCTTTTCTTTTCATTGTAGTACGACTGGTACCGTTCTTAGTAAACTGACATCTTGACTGAAGCCATTAGAACGGATCTTTCCCTCTATCAACATTCTCACATCACAAGGGATGCCAAAATGCATAAGAATCCACAACCGAGTAATCCTAGCCTTGTATTTCTTTTTGAAAATCTTTTGGGAGAGTGATAGGAAAATTCTCAGGTGTTGGTACTTTAGGTCCATGACGAGATGAAAGAAGAGTAAATAGAAAAGAAAAATTGAGACAGTAAACAGTAGAATCCTAGAATTCCTTCTTCTTTTAGAGAGAAAGAAGAAGTTCTAAAGAGAAAGAAGAGGATTTGCAATTTAGAAAGAGAACAACAAATTAAGAGAGAGAGAGGGAGTGAGCTCAGAGAAATAAGCTCTTATGTACAGCAGACATATATGTAAATAATGATTAAACCATTGTAGATGACATATGTAGAGGCCACGTGGGAGAGATAGTGTAAGTCAAACTAATTCAGGATTTAGACTAGGCCTAAATGTTCTAAACTGAAATGGGTCAGATTGTTTCAGGCCTTAACACATTCAAAACGAGTTAAATAACAAGCATAAAATTGAAAACCAATTTATACAGATCTTAAGCCTCTTTCAAAGTCCACTAAAAATAAAAATAACTATGAACAACCAGTCTAATTTCATGACAATCAGGGCTCTTCCTGAATGGTATTCAAATCATCCATAACAACATAATCCTCTAGTAACTTAAATAATTTGTTTTAATCAAAGCCTTATTGAAGAATACAGACACTTCAATCTTATCCTTACTACTCAATATCTGTTAATATAGATCTATCATTAATACTACCAAGAGTTTTGAATGTAAGTAGTCTTAAAATCAATATATTTTTTGTCTTCCAACATAGCCTACATCAAAGACCAAAGACCATTAACGTTATTATTTAAGGACATCTACTATCCTCACAATCCCACTTATACAATCTTTAATTTTCTCATATAACAAAACCTCAAGTGACCAAGAGATTCATATTTAAGCATCTAAAGATTAAACCTTTCATTATAAAGATCCAAAATTATTATAGATGCCTTAAGTATTATTTTTAACCTAAGGAAACTCCTATTGGTCATTTTCATATTGCATCAATTCATAAAGATTCATTGATACACTTAAATACAATCTATGCAATAAAATATTCCAACCTTGAAATTCAAGCATTCTTGCCTTTACACAGTCTCAACAGACTAAAAGTCTAACGTTTATCTCACTCAAGGTTCAATACCATGGATTCCTAACTTATCTCATATTCCTCAAGTAAATAGAACTTTCAAGAAAAGTTATTGACACTTATGTACTCCACCGAATCCACACATAATTACTACTAAGGTCTGAATCAATTACGAAGAATTTGGCACGTCTATGCCAAACTTTGAAAGCAACAAATTAAGCCTTATATTTCTTATTGTTTTTCACAAGATAAAAGGCTCTTAAATCCTCGTATCTATATGAATTTCTCATCATTCTATACGAATTAGATATGCTTATAGATCCTAGTATTATACAAACCTCTCATAAGCAATTTTCTTATAAACCCATTCCATATAATTATCATTCCCTTATAACTATTAATACTTTCCTTTTATACAATTATCGTACTCATATAACCGTTAATATTTTCATTCTAGGGCGTTTTCATTTTACATCCTTCTGGACTATATAAATCAACCTGAAGATTCATTTTGATGATAAAAATGAAAATACAACTTCAAAACCATCTCAAAAATATATTTTTAAAGTGGTGCTACACTCCCTAGGTTAACTGAACCTAAGCTCTGATACCAAAAATTCTATAACGCCCCTAAGTGGGGGTTAATAGTTTTTAGTAAATAAAATAAAAATAAAAAATAAAAGTAAAACTTCAAAAATATAGTTGCCCGGGGCTTAAAATGAAAACTCTCAAATCAAAAATAAAAATATAAACGACAATTAAACCATAGTTTAATGTAGTACCTTAAATTTAATAATATAAAACTATTGTCATCATCGTTTCAACCCTAACATATCTTAATACAGTCACAGAAAGTAACAATCAATGCTTATATTTTTATTAAGAACGTTCTTAACAAATTATACAATTCCATTGTAATACAGCTATATAGCTCTTTCAACTATGTATGTTGTCACCATCTTACACATTGTAAGTCTTGAAAAGATGAAAATATGAGGGAATGAGGGAATGAGCGACAACATGCTCGGTAGGGAAAACCATTACTTACCTTTAGGTTTTTATCCTTACCACATTAAAACCTGCATGGTTAGTTAATTCTCATCATTATTCATCAATTTTATTATGTTCAATTTTGGTGGATATCTTACAATCATTCTTACCAAGATCCATACATATATATATATATATACATATTAATTTAGGATTCAATTATGCTCATCTGTATCCACCGTGCAATAAATTATCATATCACTCGACTCCATGAAACCCAAATGGGCGCGCTTGATCACCCTCCAAACATTCCAAGAGTATTCTAGTGAGGGGACATCAAGCCCCGAGTCCTCACCAAGTCGAATCTTGTACAGTGCATTCTAAGACTTTCGACCCAAGGGAGTGTCATCACCTTCCCCTGTTTTACCTTTTAGGGTATTTGTGTTCAAGGACGTAATCGTCGCCCTCTTTACGTCTCACCATTTCTTTATATTCAATCATTATTTACAGAATCAGTTTTCCTAACCATGCTTCTCAATTTATAAGAACATGTATCAATTCATTATGTTCCTCGTTGTTCAATATATGATGAGTTTATATCATAGTTTCATATGTGATACGCATATAATAGCAGTTCAACATAGATATATATATCTTGTGATAAAATAATCAATTTTAATTCTATAAAAACCTCACAAAAAATGAGCAATAGAATCCCTACCTCTTTGTGAATACCATGCTAATAACTTCTAGCTCACGATACCAAGCTCACCACGTAAGCTCCAAGTACTTCGTTATCCTACTACGCATAAAATTACGATACTTTAACTCAATTCCTAATCCATGGTCACACCAACACCATCTATTCTATTATCCTTATTAGTGTGCCGTAATCATTTATATGAAATCTTTGAAACATTTTGTAACATAAAACGGTAAAAAACGTATGAATTTGGATTGTTCGATCAGCCTGTCGATTGGTAGAGTCCAGCCTACTAATCGAGGCAAAATCTAGAAAACTCTAGTTTTTCATTTTTAAAGATTTTGAGCTTCAAAGCTCAGTCTGACTTATTTTAACAAATCCTAGAACATAAAAAAATACATAGAAACCATATATTATCATACCAATAAAACATGTAAATCTTTTTTCCCAAATTTTTATGCATAAAACATGTTTGAAATTCTCAAATATTGATTTTTACAGAACTTTACAAAAACGTGATCTAAATAGGTAATTATTGAAACCTAAAACAAACACAATTCAATTTGCATGCACACAAAAGCACAAGCCTAGATCACAAAATGAAGAACAATTACATAATCTGAACATAGTAATTTGGAATAAAGGGAAGATAGAGAAGAATTTAGGTTTTTGGCTAGAAACTCTATCTTGTTTCCTTGAGAAATTGTTATTAGGCTTGACTTTTTGCTTGAGGAAAGATATCTTGAGTTGAGATGGAACTTTTTGATCAGATTGAGATGGTGAAGGAAACAGACAAAATAGAAAGAGGGAGAGAAAGGGTGAGTGGTGTGAAATGTGGAGAAAAATGAGTTGTCTGATATGTTTTAGGAGTTTGTGGCTTTGGACATGTGAGTGAATAGTCTTATTGAGAGACTTAGAAAAAGAAAGAAAAGAAAGGGGAATAGGCCTTTGTGGGAAATCAAGGCATGTGACTTGTTTGATTTAAGTCTTATCTTTTATTTATTTATTTATTTATTTTCTTTTTAACCATTATACATGAAGGACAATAAAGGATGGTCTACCATAGCGTTTTGGTAAATATACTAAATAAGTATAGAAAATTTTTGAAAATTTTAAAAATAAGTAGAAATATATATTGTGAAATAGATTTTAAATGAAGCAAATTTTTGCTTAGCACACCAAAAATTAATTTGATTACCTTAATACCCGTTAAGAAAATAACGGGTGTCATAGAGAAGTACATACTCTAGTGTTTCTTGACTACTCAAGTGACAAGTTTTCTTTTTTCTTTTTTTAATTTCAAAATGAACCTCCATTGAAATCTTTAGACTTTGATGGAGAAAAACTTTAGGATTTATGAAGATAAAGGATGTGGGGGTTTTTTTTTTTGGGTTCTCTTGAAAAATACTTTCTAATTATAGTTAATGTGGGTGTATGCTTTTTTATTTCTTTGAAAATAATCTTGTTTCTATTTGTAACAAATGTGGGGTATATTAGTGGGTTTTAATGTAATTTTAATGCAGGGTAGAATTGTAATAAGCATAAATTATGATTTTGGGTTATTAATGGATTTAGTGGGTGCAAATATAACCACTCCAATATATAAGAACATACCTTTCAATTAAACTGAATCCATCAGTAAATTCTGGTGAAGCTCAATGGGAGAAACGTGTACTTGAAGCCCAATGATGAGAAAGTACCTCAACACTAGAATCGAGCACATATAACACTCTTTTTGACAAAACCTCTAAAATCAATGGACTTTTCCAATTGATAGAAGGGCAAAACTTAGTAGCACCAAGGACCATCATTCACGCCGCAAAAATACACTTCTTATAGAATTATGAACTTATCCACATATATATTTAGTGGACACATAACGAACCCCAAAGATGGAGAAACCATCATCATTATTACAATCTTATCATTTTTTTTTTAAAAAAAGAAACCTTAGACGGAAACATCATTGCATTTATTGAATAAGAAAAAAAAAACTCAAAGCAAACATCAAGTCTGATGATGCAAGTTTGTGGGGAAAGCCAAAGACCCCAAGCCACAACTCATCATGCCAACGTCAAAAGTCATTGCCAAACCACACACCACAAAGACAGGGTGGCCTCAGCTACAAAGCTGAGCCTCTCTATCGATCTCCTCTGCCATCCTTCACTCCGCCACAACCAAGCTACAACAACTTGCCCCCCTTCGCCCTTGCCCCAGTGTAACGCTTCCCCCCATGGGACCCATCTTGACCCAACATAGTCGGGTCTTATACTCTCTACTCATACGTACTGTCCTCTTTGGGCACCTCGTGGCCCTCAAGGATTTCTTTGTGTCTCCTAACACTTGAACCCAAGACCTCCCTGCTTATCATTCTTAAGTCAAACGTTTGACTTAAGAACGATAAGGAGGGAGGTCTTGATTCAAATCATTGCTCCCTCTAAATTAAACCATCCTTTTCAAACAAATTTTCAAACCAAATATTTCTTGACAACTTAGGAGCTATTGACAAACTTAATTTCCAAATTCATATAATCCACTCAGCTTCTTGATAATGATATGGCACTGTTTATGTGTGTGTTACTTAATTTCTAAATTCATATAATGCACTTAGCTTCTTGATAATGTGTGTGTATGTGTGCCTTTTTTTTTTGTGCTTCGTGTGAACATGCGCTTATAAATAAAGAATCTAAAATACAGAAAATAAACATGATGCACTTAAACACAAATAAAAAAAATCTTTTTGGTGAGAATTAACATTCATTTGCCTTATGAACATGGATTGTTTTAAAATCATCATTGCTTGAACATAAATGAAATCTAAAATTATCAAGAACATAGCACTATAGTCCAAGTGTGTGTGAAAGAAAACATACCATACTTGAAAATAGCTTTTTGAATTTTGGAACCTTTCATCTCAAAATTTTTGAAATATTTATTCCAACTATCCTGAACATTTGAAAAAGCACATTACACAAATAAATCTTTAGTTTATTATAACATTAATATATTGAATTTTGTTGCACTTAGGAGGGCTCTCATCTCATGATGGATCATCATCTATATATTGGTGATACATAGACCCAGATTACTCATAGACAGTTTTTCTCCTTTTTCTCTTTTTCTTTTTTTTTTATAATTTATTTATAATATAATATTTTATATTTCTATAAAAGAATCTAGGAAAATAATTGCATCATTATTCAAAAAGATTAGGACTAGAGGTAATCATTCTCAAATATCTATTTAGAATATGATAGTTTTAGTGCCCATAAATCAATTAGTTAAAGCTCTATAATAATCAATATTAGTTTATCCACAAAAATAGAGTCTTTTCAAATAATCTATATTCAACCAACTATTTTTCATGCTAAATTCTCAAAATTTTCTATGCATGAAACAAAAAAACATGAACCTAATATGTGCCTAAAGCAATATCGTTAAATGCAAACAAACTAAGATGCAAATCACGCAATGCAAATTTCTAATGCTTTCCTAAGTTATTCAAACCTAGGAGTATTAGGTGCCTTCGAAAATATGTCTACAATTGCTCTTTAATCTTTAATCTCATGCATATATCTTTAAAAGAATTATATGTCTCAGGTTTTTGTTTGACACATAAATTAGACTTTTTACTCTAAATTTTTCTAACTTTTCTATTTAAATCAATTTCGAATATAGGAGTTCTTTTTGGTTTAAGGGAAAATATGAATTTGTTATCAGGCCACTGTTTCAAGATTTCAAGCATTTAAAACACTTTGATTATATATGGCCAGGAATACCATAATAACGATAGACAACAACAAACCTTTTGGGACTATCTGATGACAGAGGAGATATATGAACAGTTTTTTTACTAGATTGTGGCCATGGTGTGGGCTTTCTGCTCTTGCTAACAAAAGCCATTGTTGTACTTGTGCCTCCACCCATGTATCCAAGACCATGATGGTCTCCACTAGATTTTCCCAAGGTCATAACGCGGTCAAGTTTAGTCATCCCAGTATTTAATATTTTCACGGTCTTCATGGTCTGCTCTAACTCTCCCCTTGTCTTGAATATCTTTCTTTCCTTATCAACAATAAGGAAATAATTAGTGTAAGCATTTTTCAATTCATTTCTTTCCTTTGTGAGTTCGGCCAATTAGTCTTCTAGTGTCTTATTTAATTTGCACACCTTTAGCCACTTGGTGTACATCTCTCTATATGCATTTTGAATTTACTCAATAGTGATATTATCATCATCATTTTCATTCTCAGACTCAATATCCAAATCTACTTGTACAAAATTTTTGGTGCAGTGTGTTGTAGTTTCTGTTGCGACAAATTCTATGATAGATGTAGTGGCTGTGTTATACACCACATAATTGCTCACATGCTCTTCATCCTCATGACTCCCTTCAGATTCTTCATCACTCCAAGTGGAAGTCATAGCCTTAGATTTCTTTTTGAGCATGTTAGCACATTATGATTGAATATGGCCAAAACCTTTACATTCTTGACATTGTATTACTTTTCTCTTTTTAATGCCATTCGATTCTTTGGAAGGGACCTTTTTTTTTTTCAAAATTTTTAGCCTTTAAGGAATAAGAAAATTTATTCTTCTTGTTAATCTTCTTCAAAATTTTATTGCAATTTTTTGTCAATGAAGCAAAATGTTTCTAACAAATTTTCCTCATCTTCAGATGTTTCCCTCTCATGAGAATTATGCAGTTCGACTTGTAGGGTTATGCTTTTTTTCTTTCTTCTTTTGCCTCAATTTTATCTCAAAAGTTTGCACAAACCTATTAATTTATCATGTTTCACGGAGTTGATGTCCTTGGCTTCTTCAATAGTTGCAATCTTGTAAGCAAATCGCTTCAGAAGAGATCTTAGGGTTTTCCTAATAAGTTTTGAAGCAAAATGTTTCTCACTATGAGCAAACACCTCATTAGCAATATTACATAATTTAGTATTAAAATCAACGATATGCTCATCATCATGCATTCTTAAATTTTCAAACTTGGTTGCCAGCATTTGTAGTTTGGAATCCTTAATAGTAACGGTTCCCTTATGTGTATTTTGAAGAATTTTCCACGCTTCGGTGGATTTACACATGGAGATAAGCTTGAATGATTCACATCACATGCATTAAATATGGCATTTAGGGCTTTTGAATTATAATTAGCAAGTTTAACCTCATCATCTGACCATGGGCTTTTATCAACGGCAGTAGGATGATCCCAGCCCATGAAGATCGAATGCCATGTTCTCTCATTAATTATCTTGATAAATGCCTTCATGCTTGCCATCCACTAAGAATAATTTGAACCATCCAAAAGTGGTGATTTTGAGATTAAGCATCTATCTCTCAATAAATCCATACCTATAGAAACACAAATCTTGTCCCAAAATGTCACCAAACAAAGGTTAGTGAACCACTTTGACACCAATTGAAAGATCTGTTTTTAGCAAATTTTCAATTAATGTCCTACTAGTTAAAAATTACCCAAGCATGAAATAAAGAAATAACACAATAAATTTTATCATGGTTTGGTTATAAAACCTATGTCCACAGTGAACAATACACTAAGAAATTAATGTACAAGCACCAATTGGACTTAATCATTATAAGATCCTCTTTTTGTGATTGATGTCTATATTGTTGTACTCCTCAAGGGCCTTGTTCAGCAAGCACCATCGCTCTTAATCTCTGTGTCACACGACTCCCATCTATAGCAAAATGTCTTCTCCTGAAGACTACAAATCCTTCTTCCCAAAGAACAAAGCACCTTCTTCTAAGATACAACAAAAAAGTCTAACACATCTAGAATATATATTTCTAAGTTTAAAACCCAGAACCTTAGACCAACTTGGCTCTCTCTAAGCTGCTGAAAAATTTATGTGTAAAAACTATTTTTACATCTTAGGTTTTTAAGGAAAAAGATTAAAGCATTAAAAACCCAAAAGAAACTAAAAGCAATTGTTCACTTGGTAAGGCACACACCATTCACATACATAGCCCTGTATATATATAGAAAGTAGGGGAGATTTTTTTTTTTTGAATTTTAATCAAATTTAAATTTGAACCAAGGGACAAAACACGTGAAAACTTGGCTTTTATTCAAAAATTCGTATAGTTTCAGTTTAAAACAAAGCTCTTATTATATATATATATATTTTAAAACAAACGTTAAAGAAAAAGATTAGAAAACCAAAAGATAATTAAAAAAATTAAAACATCTCTTTTAAGTATGAGATAAACCCTTACTTTTTCTTTAGGTTTTGAATTTTCAAGTCCTTATATTATTTTTGAATCTTTGTCACCGTTTCTCATATTCACTGAAAAATGTCTTCTCCAACCTTTCAAAATCTTTTAAATTTTAGCATTTTTTAAATTTTTATTTTCTTCATAATCACTTGCCAATTATACCAACAAAAAACATAAAAAAATTAAAAAAAATTGCTCCTAAACTTGAAATGAATGAGGCTAGTTAAATTACTGAAACGAAACAAAACAAAATTTGAGACAATTTTATGATTATCCTAGTCCTTGTTACGGGCCCATGGCCTTATCTTATATATATATATATATAAAAAGCAAGTCTTTTTAAATTAAGGTATTTGAAAGAAGAGTTCAAACTCTAAAGTTTGAACCATACATTGTAGTATGTAAGAATTTTATACTGTATCAGACTTATGTTTTACACTATAGCATGTAAGAGCTTTACACATTTGTGGTTGGAACTCTAAAATTCCAACTACTCTCCCAGACGCCCATAATGTGTCAGTTTCATAGGATTTGTGCAATTCTAGAATTATTAAAGCCGGATTGTATCGCAAGGGAAAAAACTACCAAACTTGTTGCTATAAAGATATTTACACTTAGTAATTACAAGCATAGTATAACGACTCAGCTTTTTCCAAGCTGTTACTTAGTTTTTTTAAACTTGGTTTCTTAAACTGAATCTTACTTTCTAGTAAGAAAAATACTAATTTTTTTTTTTTACATATTTTAAAATATACTTGAAATCGTTGCAACAGAAAACATACTTAAAACTATTATAGTTTTTGTTGCAATATAAACTGAAACATAAGTTTCAAATATAACTATGCAGTCATTTAAGATATTTGATAAAATAAATCTTTAAAAATTCTTTTTGTATGACATTTCTTGTAAGGTATTTCTTTAATCATATACTTTGTTAAAGCTTTTAGAAGCATCTTTTTCAAACAAGAAAAAGTTTTCGTTAAAATAGTGGAAGACTTTTGTAATGATATCCATACCAAACCATTGTATTTGTCACTACATCACCGAACTCTTCAACCAATGTTACTGATTTTTAGTATAACTATCTACAGTATGAAGGAACTTGTAATGAGATTTGGCTTAGTAAACTCAAACATAATCTCACAAAATATTAAAAACATTCATCGTAAAACTTTGCTCTTGAACTTTTCTCATAGAACTTTCTTTGTGAAACTTTTCGCATAAATTTTTTTTTATAAAATGTTTTTTGTAAACATTTCTTGTAAAACATTTTTTTTTTATAAAATGTTCTTTATAAAATCATTTCTTTGAAAGGAATACAAGCAATATCATAAATGCATAATTTTATTTATGCTCAATTATAAACTTCTTATTATCATTTTTATCTTACTTAAACTATAGGCCCAAGAGTACGTACTAAGTGTACTTGACCATCGAATACCGAGACCGTAACATAACTTATCATGAATCTCCTATTGGGTTAGGAGACTGGTACGGTATTTTCTTATCTTAACTTAAGGGTTTCGATTTTCAATCCTGTAATCTTAGTGATTATAATGTATTACATGACTTAATGTCTGTAACATAGCAAATGTATGTACGTTGCAAATTATAACTTGAACCTTTAAGACATTATACATAAGAAATGCAAACATGCTTCAAACATTTATAAAACATTTGAAATTCATTTTCTTTATTCTATAGGTGAGGTTTGAAACTTACCTAGATATCGCTCTAACATTCTTAATTTATCTTTTTGCTTCTATTAGTTGGCTTTGTATCTTGTTTTAGATGATACCTAATTATTAGCTAACAACAATACCTAACTATTAGTTAACTTTTCTTATTACCGACCTACTTGATCGTAACACAACTTAAAGTTTAAACGTATCATCCGTTTTACTTAACCTTATTCCTTATCAGTTTACCTCTCTATTACTTGACTTCACGTACTTGATGGTTTTGTTATTTAACTTAATACAGAACATTTTCCAGCTAAGGGAATTTCGCTAATTCAAAGTGCTAGACTTCTGTTTTGGCCGTTATATGAAAATAACGAGTTTACTTTTAACATGTTTTTTTGTAAGTCATGTAACTTTGGTAAACTTTTCATTTTTACTTTACTATCCTGTAACTAATGGGCTACAGAATAATCCCCACTAAGGGGCGTTTTGGGGTTCTATATAGCCTTTTTACGAAAAATAACTATTTTGCCCTTAACAGGTCTTAAAAAACTTTTGGAACCTGTTTTAATCAAAAACTTACATTTCCTTGCTACTTGTAAATTTATGAAAAAAAAAACACATCAGTTTTATTTTTGTGAAAAATCTATTTTAACAAAGCGTTGTAGTTTTGACCTGTAATATAAAAATCTTGACAATTTTGCCCTTAACATGTTTTTTCTCAAAAAATCCCCAATTCTTTTGGGCTTTCAAACATAAATTATTTGTTGAGAATAACTATAGAAAGCCATCTTTACATCCTTTCTACAGGGTATTACAGTTTTGGCTTGAAACACAAAAGCTTGACATTTTTACCCCTAGAACCAAAGATTACCGCTTTATACTAAAAAGTTTAGTTTTTTGCAAAGATACTAACTTACAAAAGCTCCTTGATCAAACACAAATCATTTCAAAATATTTTCCTCATTTTACTACTTTGAATATTTGCGATTAAATCTCATAAAATTCATGTCTCATATATCGTATATAATTTTTACAATCCATCCACCATCTCTTATAGTTTTGACAAGATCTACAACTTTCATGTTTTAACTTTTCTTAAAATCACATTTTCATGGAGTTTTTGGATGCACAAAATTTAAATCTATATTTTTTGGCTTGATCCGATTTGAATTTGAGTAGGATTTCTTCACAAAAGTTGTCCAACATGATGTTTCCAATGAATATCTTGTTGAATTCAAAAATTAATTTGGTCTCTAAATGCTTCAAACTTTTAATTTTCTCAAAATGACCTTTAAAGACAATACTTGTGTCAAAACTTTCCTTAGCTTATCTTTCTAGGCTTTAATCTCATTTTAATCTTTTTAAGCATATCATTAAGCACTTGATACTCAAAATAATCATGCTATAACATTTTTTTTTTTGCATGTCATGGCCAAAATCATTTTATCAAACACTTTAAATCCTTAAAAAATGCTTAAACTTGTGTTATAACAAAGTTTTGTCATTCTTTCTTGTTGTTGCTCAAAACCTTTACTTTTTAGCTAACCAATCATAAGCCATCCACATAACACATAATCTAATTATGCCATAGAGTTTCTTTAACATACCATGTCCATAACTTGCATTAAAGACTTGGTATGCATAAAAAAAATCTTTTAACATAGCTTGTGAGAGTAGGGTTTTACCTAAACCGTCCAAAGTGTTTGTCCACTTCTTTTAGCTCTTGAAAGCTTCTAAAATCCATTGACAACAAGGTCATAATATACCATAAAAATCCAACTCAAAGTTTGAACAAAAACCCTAAAACATAAAAGGTAAAATTCAAGTTTTCATATGAAACTTCCTTGAACTCCACCAAAGCCCTTGAGTTTGCTTATAAGGATGATTGGAGGATAAAATCATCAAAAACTTTGAGAGATAATGGTTTAGGGAGGAGGGGCTGATTTTTTTTTTTTTTTTTTTTGAGTGGGAGAAAATAGGAGCAATTTTTGATGAAATAAGCACTTTTCTTTCAAACATATCCTTAGGTATTTATAAGGCTCATATTGAGGATTAATTTGTAAAATATTATCCTGTGCTACTTGGCTAAACTGGTTTCGCATGAGGGGAAAGTGGTGGAACATTTTCCACCTTTGAGCTTCTTTTTCTTTCCTTTATGGCCATAAAAAAAAATATGACAATATTTAGTTATCTCTTTCACTTAATTAAGAACTTGGCTCCACTACAAGCCTAAAACCAAGTATGTTATGGGTGAGATAGTAACACCCGTTATTTTAACGAGAATAATTTTACAAATTAATGCATAAAACGTGATAATTTAAAATTTTGTCCCATTTAAAATTACTAAGTTGTTTTTATTGTTTCATTTATCACGAAAATGCCACTTTGGCATTTTCTATCAAAAAGTCTCCAAACGAGACATAAGAATATTTTTTCCAACTACTCTTGACCCTCCTTTTCTTTATTTCCTCCATGACATGCTCCAACATGTCTCCTCCATAATTGCTTTCATCACTTCTCTTCAAAGACTTCATATTTTCTTCCTTTTTCTCTTACGGTTCCCACACTCTTCTTCTCATTTCTTTGTTGAAGCAAAATACGTAGAAAACTTCTTCAAGGTAGCCATAAAAATCAGCCACCATAACCTCCATTTAAGCAAGAATTTCAGCCATACCAAAGTCAAGGAACCTGTTTTGAAGCCATTTCAAGCTTCCAACTAGCCATAATCCGATGTTAGAATCTTATGAATGAATTTGGTCTTTCATTTATAAATTTTTATACTCAAGGGTTATTCAAATTTGTGTTCTTGAACCTAAGTATATGTTTTGTCACTATTTTGGAGCATATGTTTAAAGTCTAAGTGTATATGTCGTAAACAGAAAATTTTATTGTTAAACTTTGTAATACCTCTATGGGCAGTGGCTCTTTCTTAAAATTCAAGGATTAAATGAAAATAAATTTTGTAAATTGGTTTAATATGTTTAAAAAGTAGACATCTTAAGCTTTCCTATGAGCCATCATAAGCTTAAATCGGAGTTGTATTTTATTTTCTATGAATTTTTAAATTTTTGGATTGAAAACTAGTAAACTTGTCAGTGGTAGTATACCGCCCGTTTGCCTTAAGTAAACCACCTGTTAACTCGTGTGCTAATTGTAGATAGTGACCCTGCCCTTTTTGCAAAAGTATACTGCCAGTGTGCTGTAGTATACCAGCTGTAGACCTGAACCAAGAACCCAACTTTGCTCACCTCATAATTTCTTAATGTCTTGCAACCTTTCCAACACTATCCTAAGTGATTTATGAATCTTATTAGGGACTAAAATTCCTCGTATACATTTTATATTGTGTTAAGACAAAAATTGTTTACTTTGGTATTTAAGAAGGAATTTGCATAAAAACTTTAATAGCACACTAGTAAGATGGATTTACGCATAATTTATTTATGAATGTAGTTGTATGTGGTGCTTTAGTTTTAATTGCCCTTATGCACGCCTTAGGATCAATAGAGTGTGAAGCTAACATTAATTGATTTCGAGATTAAAAGATTGTTGATAAGCTTGTAAAGTAGGAATTCTATTACTCATCTTTATGAAGTTTTGGTAAATTAAAATTTGGTTGTTTTATGTTGCAAGATATGTATATGATATTTTTGAATATATATGGTTATAACTATAACCTGATGATGTGGAACTTGTCCTGTATTGTACAGCAATAAACATAATGATTTGACACATATTGTAAATTAAAAAATCATGGTTAGAAAAACTAACTTTATAAACAAAGGTTGATTATAGAGAAATGGTGAGACGTGAAGAGGGCGACGGTTACATCCTTGGACATGAATACCCTAAAAGGTAAAATAGGGGGAGGTGATGACGCTCCCTTAGGTCAAAAGTCTTAGAACGTACTGTATGGGAATCGACTTGGTGAGGAGCTGAGATTTGATATCTTCTCACCGGAACACCCTTGGAATGTTTGGAGGGTGGTCAGGCGCACCCACTTGGGTTTCGATGAGTTAAGTGATATTCTATTGAATGTGGATACCCAAGAATAATAATGAATTGTAACAATTATATATATGTATATGTATGAAACTTGGTAATAATTAACTACGGTATCCACAGAATATGATCATAATAAATCTCATAATTTGAATAATGATAACAACTAACCATGTAGGTTTAATGTGGTAAAGAATAAAACCTTAAGGTGAGTAATGGTTTTTCCCTACTGAGTGTGTTGTTGCTCATTCTCTTATATTTTTATCTCTTCAAGACTCACTAAGTGTGAGGTGACTTCGAAGAAAATAGTTGAGGAAGTTATGTAACTATATTACGTTAGGATTGCTTCAATTATTAAGAATGTTTTGCATGATAATTTAAGCATCTATTGTTACTTTTTGTGACTGTATTAAGATATGTTGAGGGTTTAAATGAGGATGATGACAGTTTTGTATTATTAAATTTATGGTGCTACATTAAACTGTAGTTTAGATTGTTGTTTATATTTTTATTTTGTTTTGAGAGTTTTCAATTAAGTCTTGGATAAATTTCTTTGATGTTTTATTTATATTTTTTGATCTTTATTTTTATTTATTAAAAACTGTTGACCCCCACTTAGAGGCGTTACAGAGATGGTCAAATTTTCCACCTTCATGTGTAATTGGTAGGTCTCAATCATTCTTTAACAGTTTAATTTTATATTGACAATATTTTCCTATACAGATGATATATTTCTTATATTGTTATAAGCTTATACAGTATAATTTTCATACTATTTAACTCTATCAGTATAATCCTTATATTATATTATTCTAATACAACATAATTTTGTGCTGCTTAATTTTTTTGTACTGTATAATATCTATATTTTCATACCGTATTTTTTCTTTTCTTTTCTTTTACTATATTTCTATCTTAAAATTTGTTGCAATACCTTTTCCAATAATTAAGCTGTCTAGCTTATTTTCATATCATTTATTCCTTGCTTAAAACTATAGCATGATTTTTAAACTTAAAAAGCCCATATTTATTCTCATTAAATTTGTTACAAAAATTGGATTTAAATAATAATCTTATGTGACGTTAAAATTGCTCTTATAATACTTAATAAATTTTCGAGCATAAACTTTAACTCATAAAATTTGTACTTAAATTACTCATAATAATTCCTTAAATATTGCCCATTTAATGCACTAAAAATTCTTGGGTATTACACATAGTTTAACAATAAATCTACAACTAACTACATTAAAAATTATAGAGTTCGAACTATACCACTCCAATTCCATTATATATATATATACACACACACATATGTAGAGAGAGAGAGAGCCCTAGATTATGTCTCCATGACCCCACAATCACATACAAGGACAAAGCTACTTACAGACGAGTGTAGGCAGTTTTTTTAATTTGTATATAAAATTTTAATAATGCTAATGTTTTATCTATCCTAAAATTATATTTCGTCCTCTAAAATTTTATTTCGCCTTCCTAAAGTTTTTCATCTCTTTATTTACCTCATCTCGTTTTCTCGTATCTAAGTTTTTTTGGACTCTACTCCTTCACATACATAAAATTGTGTACGCTAATCTATTCATAGAAGAATTTACCACCAGCAACCCAAAAGTGGAATAGAAAAATAAATTTTGTGGCCCAGATGTCTAGCGGATAATTTAATAAATGTTCATTATGAACTGTTATGGATATCGTGCGTAAATACCAATTGAAGTGTGCCATATAGTCAACGAGTAAAAATTGTTAAGTAGGTCCAATTTCAAAATAAAGTAAAAAAAAAAAAAAGTGTTCGGTAGGCTGGATTGTTATGCAAATTATTAAGATACAATGAAGATTGAAGGGAAGGCGTGCGAGGAGTGTTATGATGAAATGAATGCCAATGGGAGTTTTAATATTGTTTGTTCTCGCTCAATTCATGAAACACGTGTAGTCCCAAGGATGTAGTATCTTCACTCTCTCTCTATATATATATATATGTATATGTATTTATATTTCTTGTTTTTTTTTTTTTTGACCGAATTCTTTTCTTTATCTTCTAATTAGAGAGTGTCAAGTTTTGAAAAATTATTTAATCAAATTTCATATTTTTAATTCGGGAAAATTTAGTACCACTGTCTACAGCATTACTCTCGTAAAATATAGCCTCTAATAAGATTAGAGGCGATTATTTTGCCTCTTTCTTTCTTTTGAAATAACGGTCTTTTGGTCATTCAAGATTTTAAGACAATTATAATTAAAAACATTATTAATATTATTTTTGAATGGGAAAACATTATTAACCGAGACTTCCAGCAAATAATAAAAGGGGTATTAGTTCGTACGTTTCATGTTTCAAGATTTAAAGAGTTATAAGAACTGCCTCTTTGTAGCATGCAATTCTCGCGCTCCATTATTAAAATTATAAGTGGACCAATATTGTCATAATCCATGAAGTTAGGTGTAGCTTTGTTTCACTGACCGAAATACTTGTTCTTGTATTTTGAGAAATAACAACTCATAATATAATTCACACAGAGTAAACATCCTGAGTACCCCCCCCCCCCCCACCCCCCAAAAAAAAAAAAAAATCCTGAGGACAAAAGGGAGGTTCAATTGCACATCAAACGCCATAGCAGAGTTTTTTTTTTATTTTTTTTTTATTTTTTTAAAAGAATACTAATGGCACTCTCTTTTTCATTCTTTACCTTCAGAGTTTGATACATGAAATATTGACATGATAAATTTTTATTTAAACATAAAATAAAATAGTGAATTCCAAGTGTTGCATGCTGAGAAAGTAAAAAAGAATGAGAAAAAAAGTACTTATTTAAACAAAAAATGAAATAGTGGATTTCAAGTGTTAGACAGTATAAAAAAAAATGAGAAAAAAAATGCTGCTAGCACCTCTCCTTTCTCTCTAGTCCATAAAACAAACGCCAGAACACTTGGAAAAGCGTTTGAGTTGCTTTCTTCCAAGTACCCAAAAAAAAAAAAAAAAAGAATTTCCAACTCCTTGATCGACTTAATTACATTAAAAAATAAAATTTACAACATTATGATCAGCTCCCATTGGTCCTTGACAAAATTATGGAACTGGACCACACAATTACATTGCCCTGTCTAGTGACAATATCATATATAACCAATCTTGGACGCTACAGGGTAACATTTCATATATAATAACTTCTTTCCATAGTTCATACAGAATTAAACACCCAAATCAGCAGTAGATACAACAAAGATTTCACAAGCACTGCCAAACAGATCCCAAATCAAAAACATAGGCAGGACCCAAAAACAGCAAAAAGCAGAGCAGTTTCACCTTATTTTTGGCCATCTACAACATGCTATCCGTCCTTGCGGGGAGCCGGCGGAAGAAATTAAGCGGCATTGACGGCATCTTCCGCCTGAACCTCGGGTGCCTCATGACGTAAAACCCGGATATGAGAGCCAGAACCTGGAAAGGCGTCACGTACAGCACGACGGCGGCGATGAGGCAGAACGTTATGAATATTGTTGTAGCGCGCGAGTCCCGCCAGCTGAGCAGCGCCTGAAACCGCTCTCCTTGCGTTGCTATGTCGCCAACCACGGTCTGAATCCTCCCCGCAATGCTTCTCAGCCTGTCGTACCTCATTCGGACAATGTCCGATCCTCGGGATGTCGGGAAAGTGTCGAATTCCTCGTCCAACTCACCAGGATTTACCGCATCAGCGCAAGAGATCGTTGTGTTCATGTGGGGAGGGTATCTTGGGCGGTACCGGAAGTTCCACAGCCCTATCAAGAACATGTAAAGGAAAATTGTTGGAAGAATAAGCTCGGGAAAGCAAACGAGCATTACAAAGAGGGCGTGCACTAGCACTGTTGTGACGGGGTTTTTCCATGAGCAGACTTCTCCAAACCATCTTCCAACAGAGAGCAATCCCGAGAAGACTGACATGAGCCGGAAAAAGTTTGCCTTGCTGCGCCTCATGCTCCAGAGATGCGAGTCCGCGTCAGACATGTACTCGACAACCTCCTTCCGAAGAGGGGGCTCTGCCCGGCTGAGCCGGGCTGCTACGATGTTGACGGCCTGGTGGCGTAGCATCTCTTGCTGCATCAAGCTCAAAGGCCGAATGTAGTGCATTTTTGGCAAAAGTGGCCGAGAGTACTTGAACATCATGTTAGCGAACGATGTGCAGGAGAATCTTATAGCCAAGTGAAGCTCTCCCATCTTCTTGACCCCTGAAGGATGAAGGACAAGCAGCGGATAAGAGTGAGTATAAACCCGGCCAGTCTCGAGTGTCGAGATACGAATCCGGATCTTCCCGATCTTCACATCTTTGTTGCCATTACCAATCTGACTGTTGTCAAAAACTCCAATAGTAAGAACCGTCGCAGGGTCGAAAACCTCCCAAGTGTACTGCTCGTTGTACTTCGGATTCAGGCTGTTGATTATGGTCCGAGTTCGAACCCACTTGTGTCCGTACTTCGCCACGCAATAGGTGTCCGACGTACCTCTCCCGTCCCTCGTCTTCATTGGATGAAGGCCATCGGCGTTGAGAATTCCTAGTTCCAAAACTCCAATGGACGATTTCCAGAGCTGCTTCGCCGTGGGCCGAAGATCGCTGCTGTAGTGAGTCGACTCGTCCAGAACATGGTACCCTCCGTCGAGACAGACTTGGAGATGAATCCTGCTAGAGAACTTATCCTTATCCTTTTCCTTCTTTCCGTGTTGCTCAGCTTCCAATGCAGCCGACGTCGACTTCTCAAGCGGGAACCATTTTCCATGGATTTTTCTGTCATCAGCACGCTTCTCAACCGTGTTCAAACGGATAATAGCCTTCCCAATAGTCTCATCTTTGTTGGGACCAACTCGATCTTCAACTGAAATATCCAGATGTTCATCGAATGGCTCGGCGGCGACGAACATTAGACCCTCGTTCCACATTGGGTTCAAAGTCCTTGCTTGAACATGTTTAGTCCTCTGAAGCTGATTTCCACACTGAATCTTCACATAAACATCCGGGAAACGAGACTTGTCCGAAACAACCAGGTCTTGTGCCTCAACCACATTGACACGAACATACCACAGCCTTGGAGAATGGTAAACTTTTGATCGGGTATGGGAAATTGAAGCAGGAGCACTCTCCGTCGCCCCAATCGCATCGGAGTGCCAGGCATCAGGAAAGGCCTCGTCAGCTTGCGTGCCATACCAGACAGCAAGCATCAGTTCACCTTTCTTCTTATCCCCGTCCTTGTCCACGAGGCGATACCATTCAGGAGCCAAAGGACTATCTGGCGGAACTCGGGTAGGAACTTCGTGGAGATCAAACCGGACCAGACCAACAAAGTCGTCAATTAGCACATCCTTGTCCCTAACCAAAACTTCCAAAACATAGGACTGAAGATTGTCCTTTGCAAAGGCAAACACCTCGTTCCATTCGGGATTCTGTTTCTTCTCAAAGTGCCTTGTTTTCCCCTTGTAGTTCCCGATTTTCACTTCAACATAAGGGTCAAGACTTCCAGTGACATCCTTTGCAGGCAGATCGCGGGCCTTAACAACTCGAATGAAAAGGTACTGCATTTTTTCAACGAGATCATAGGTGCTGGTAGGCCTGTTACCAGGTATAACTCGCCCTCCGATGACTTGCCCTCCACCAAGTAAAGGACTCGTCTCTTTAAGTGCATAATCAACTGGCTGGGATGACGAACTGGGGAACATCCGAACGACTTTAGAAGCCTGCGAATCGGACTTCATCTCTTGCATTCCGTAGCTCGGTGTAGGTTGAATCACTGGTGGTGGAGTGCTCTTCTTCTCAGCTGGAATACTACGAAATGTGTGTCTCGTCTCGGATTTCGCATTTGGTAACAAATTCGAGACGAAAGTTGGAAGTTTTGGCTGTTGCGGGGGATGACCATGATTCGGATATGAATCAGTATTAAGAGAGGTGTCCATTGCCGGAAGTGGAATTGAGGATCTTATGTTAGGATCATCTGTGACAAACACTTTAAGGCCAAGCTCGCCTTTTACGCGCGACCAG
The DNA here is from genome assembly GCA_946598075.1 of Artocarpus hirsutus. NCBI lineage: Eukaryota > Viridiplantae > Streptophyta > Magnoliopsida > Rosales > Moraceae > Artocarpus > Artocarpus hirsutus. The sequence goes on from CAMOHE010050317.1 coordinate 33,923, forward strand.
ACGTTTCGTTTCTCCAGAGGGTAGTGCAGGACAACGGCATCCGAGTAGGGAACAAATGAAGTTCCCGTGATACAAACTTTTCCGAGGAACGATTTCGAGTTGTTGTTCTTACCGTGGTTGTAGACGTAGGCCTCGAGAGTGAGGTTAGCCAGGTTGTTGGGGTCGGAGATGTTGAAGTAGAAACTCTCATTCCAAACGGGATTAAGGTCCTTCTCTTTGGTTGTGGTTCGGAATCTCTGATGATCGAAATGGAGCTCAACGAAGGCGCTCGATGAGCCCTGCCCGTCTTTTGGCACAAGGTCATGGGCACCCACAACCTCAACCCCCAACTTGAGGTTACTCATTGGATCAGTTAGGACTTCTAATCGGAATGAAGCAAACTGCCTTGCAGAAGGAAAGTTAAAAGAAGAACCTGAAACAGAGAAGCAAAAATTCTCAATCAATCAAGTCTTCATATTTCAAGTGTTCATGAAAAAAAAAAATATTACCACAGAATTTACATGAGCTGATTTGAGGACTACTAATTCATAGTATAGGAGTAGAGAGCTTACAAAATACAACTAAGTCTATGAGTTATAAATAAGAAAATTATAAATAAATTGTCACACACACAAAAAAGAAAACCAAAAAAGAAAAAAAAAAAAAAGAAAAGATAAGCAAACCAGAGAAAGATCCAGTTCCATGCCCTACTACTATCTTTTTGGAACCTTATTTAAGTTTTGCAAAGTAGATTTTTTCCATACTTCAGACCCTTACACAAAAATCCCCCGTAAAATTAGCAGAATCCCCCGTAAAATTAGCAGAATACAGACCTTTTTTTTTTTTTTGTACCATACTTCAGACCTTTTTCTTCTTTTTAACTCTTTTTAGGGAATTCTTATAGTGAAAAAGACAATTTTGGTTCACCAATGAAGTAAGGTGTATTAACCATTGGATCAGGATTTTAACGGTCGGATTTGCGACTGTCCATGTTGATTATTTGTATTGTGCAATATAGTACTACTTTTCGCAAATTAAACTATCAAAGAGTTAATCCAATGACTAGAATACCCATGCTCCACTGATAAAACAGAATTGTCCTCACCGCCACAAAAATTGCCCTCTTTTTTTGCACTCTCCAGTCTCTATCCCTTTTTTTTTTTTGTTAGAATGCATTATAATACAATCCAAAATTTACATTTACCCAACCCCTCTTTTAGATTTTCCTTTCACCAATTACGTCAAGACAAGATAAACAAATTATAAATTGAAAATATAGCGCTGGAATACTTGAAAAAATAGTTTACAAAAAGTGAAACAAAGAACAGGAATCTAGTTATCTTCCAGTTCAAACAAAAGAAGATCCTGATAAAAGTTCCAATACTTTAGCTTGCAATTGACGTTATGAAATTACAATCCAATAAAAGAAAGGAAAAGGCCTGGACTTTTTGAGATTGTTAAGAGTATCCAGCAACCAAATCCCCTTGCCCTTTGCTCAGTGACCCGAAATGAAAATAAGAAAGAATATTTCAAATTTCTATTTTTGTCTCTCAATTTTTCATTTTTCTGCTACTCAAATAACACAAAAAAGAGCACAAAAAGCACTTATTATTATTATTATTATTATTATAACTTCTTTTTTTTTTCCTTCATCAGAACCACTGGGGGTATGTGTGTGTATGTATAACATATCCAGAAATGAAAGTCAAGATTAAAAGGGGCCAAAAAAAAAAAAGCAAGAAAATAAACTTAGAGCCAATTTCCCTAGAAAAGTTTTCATCTAGAAAGAAAAAGCAGAGGCAGAAAAAATAATAGGAAAATACGACAGCAGAAGAACATCCAAAGAATATCTGATCATCAATTTATCAAAAAAAGAAAAAAGAAAAAAAAGGGCATATCCGATCACCCAAAACAAAAAAGTTGGGAAAAGAGACTGGAACTTTTAGATGCAGATAAGCTTCCACTAGTAAAAGCTTCATTTCCAAACAACCTATATTTCTAAAACCTTTGTCAAATAACCATCAACTCTAAAACACAGGGAAAAAAAAAAAAAAAAACACGCGCGCACACACACACACAAAGGAATTGGCAACAAAACCCCATCAAGAAAATATCAAGAAAACGCACAAAAGAAGAGCCCAAAAGAGAGTTTTTCAGGAAAAAAAAAAACCCAAAAAGAAAACGTACCTGGTTTTAAGCTCAACGAGCTTAAGTTGAGAAGCAGAAGACTTGTTTAGATTTACCCTTTGAAAAAGACTCAGAAAGGCTTATAAACAGAATAAAGAAAACAGGTCAAGGACAAAAAGACCAACAACATCCAGGATAGTTCCCAGAAGAGAAATAGAGAGAGAGAAGTCGTCGAAACCGACTTAAATGGTTGTCAATAATTGACAGGAGAAACACACAGTTTGTGGAAAAGATAGAGGAGAGAGGATTGGTCCCACAGTGGTCGATAAATGCGAATTTTAATTGGCTCCTTGGTGTTTGTTTTGTTTTTTAGTTTGAGACTGAAAAGACTGAAAAGACACCCACTACTATACCAACGTGTAAAAAAAGGCGTTAAATGCGTACTGCTCTTAAAAAAAAAAAAAGGAAAAGTTTGATACATTTATATCAAATTTTCAATCATTGAACTTCCAGGCCTTTTCCAATCTAATATATCACAGCTCCAAATGGTTTTATTCTATTTCTCATTAGATCTAATCATAGTCGTCGCTCACTCTTCCACACTCTCGTTCTGCTATGTATTTTTCTTTTTCCTTTTGCGTGCCTCCTTAACGCCAAAATCTAGCCGTTGTGCTTTGTCAATCCTCGAATTCTCGACCCTAAAAATGGAACTCTCAAGTCCCACAATGAAGAATTTGAAAGTGGGTATGGCCTCGTGGCCAAAAGAGTTGGAGAAAGGGGGTTTGTTGGAGTTGTTGATCGGCATACAGTTTGAGGACCGTTTCTTGGGCTTGCCGACCACCCTGCTCGACGCACACGCTGCCATCTCGCTATCTAAGAATGATCACCATCACCTGACCAAGGAACATACTCGAGAACCCCTCCAACTAGGGCCGACCATTCGACAAGGAAGAGGCCACATGAGGCCATCATGGGTGCTCTACACGGGTAACAGAGGCATTCAATCGGGAAAAGCAATACCTCTATGTATGAAGACAAGCTGCCCACAAGGCCACCTTATGGCACCATCTTAGCCCTCAGAGAGGAGATCTACCTCTTAGGGAGATCGTGACATCATCACCTAACCTTTTGATACCATAGTATGATGCATTCGAGTCATAGGGTAAACTCGTCTCACACTATGACAACCCGATTTTCTAAATCATCTAAAAACTCTTCTTAACTTACTTATAAATACTCTTACGTAATAAACTTGTACGTGAAAATGTGAAATAAAAATGTCCTTCAAAACATAAAACTTTCATCGATACTTTTTTTACAACAAAAACTATGATTAATCTACATTACTTAAAACATTTTATAACATCAGTCATGCTTTTATAACATATTACATATTTAACAACTTAAGCCAAAACCATACTTGTTTTTTATTATACAACAAAACCATATTTTAAAACAACAAAGGAATTGGGCCACAGCGATATCTATAACCCAATCTTTGGATATTGTCCATACACCACGTCTAGTTCATCATTTCTTATTCCGGCATCTTAGTGGGATTCCTCATAGCATGAGGGAACTAATTGACCTTTTGCTCAGCAAGTTTTGACATGTCTCACAAACCATTTTAAACATATTTAAACATTATTTCAAACATTATCACAATGCATGATTTCATTTATGCTTCTTTGTGAACTTTGTTTTATTTTTCTTTATCTTCTACTATGAGCTATCGATATCAAAATCAGATGGCTACCATCAAAACTTAAAGATAACATATCTTGAAATGCAATGCTCATCCTTTGGTTAGCATTGCCTAATCATATATCTAGGGATACAACCATCGTATACAACAATACTGATAACATGAGGCTTAACTTTATTATCATAAACATAACATTAACTAACTTGAGCTATAGCAAAGTGGATGCATAGCAATGCGAAATAAATTGGTAAGATAATTGCTCTAACATGTTGTCACGCCCCGGAGTACGGGAGGTGACGTGGTGGTTTAATTAAGTTAATTAAGTAAAGATTTAGTTAAAAACAAGGTTTTAGATTTAAATTTATGAATAAAAAGTGATAATCTTAAAACCATTTGAATGGAAAAATTAAGGAAATAAAATAAATCCTCATAATAATTAAGCAAATAATAAGAATATTAAAATAGATAAGTGTGGGGTGGAACGCGTATGGGTCCCACTAGCCCACATATTGTGCACACACATATAGTACTGACAATATTATGATACAACCACAGTCCAAAATGAAAGAGAAATTAAGATCTTATATGCCTCGAATTGTAATTTAACCTACCGAATTCTTCTACTGGTCGTAAGTCCGATTGGCGGACTCTTCTCCAATCCTATGCTGATATCTACCTAGGGTTAAGATTTTAAAACAAATAAAAATGTGAGCGAAAGGCTCAGTAGGACTATATTTGAAAATTATCCCACTTTAAAAGAAATTTCGTGAATCATATAAACATATAGAAAACGAGCTGGAGTAATCAAGCAAATAAATAATTAAATGTGAAATTTAATAAAATATAACCTTCACAAAATAATTCAAACAAGTCAACCAGAAAGAATACCGTTTTCCTTCCCTGGGCAAACCA